>VWZE01001212.1:66476-90874 GCA_013396675.1 Eubucco bourcierii | reverse complement strand
ATTGTGCCTACCCAGGTGCAGGACCTTACACTTGGCCTTGTTGAATCTCATGAGGTTGTCCTGGGCCCACCTCTCCAGCCTGTCCAGGTCCCTCCAGATGGCATCCCTGCCCCTCTAGCAAGTCGACTGTGCCACACAGCTTGGTGTCATCTGCAGACTTGCTGAGGGTGCACTCCATTCCTCTGTCCATGTAACTGACAAAGATGTTACATTTTCATTAGTCTTTAAGGTTTAAGTTTCTTAATGGTATAGATGAAAATTGGCTAATTGGAGAAATGTTTTTGTTACTGCATGACTGGCCATCCCAACCAGAACAGCACTGAATAACCAGATTTGGGAAGGGCTCATTATGCACTAAAACTGAACAAACTCTGCCTTTTTTCTCCTCTGTGTTTACTCCTCAGTCAGCAGAGACGTCAGTAACTTCCAGGAGTATTTTGCCCATCCCCACCAGTTCGTAGGAACTGGGAGATTCTGGGAAGTGTTTGAAATCAAATGTTGTTTTTAAGAACTCATGTTAACTTTCTCTAGCATTCCATTAATTCAGTTAATACATTTTTCCCCCCTCTACTAGCTAAATCCATGCTGCTTTTTGAAGGCATTAAACATGTTGTTTTTCCCAAAGGGAAATTTTATGTTATACCAATTAAAAATAATAAACCATCACCCTTCTTCCTTCCTCCCCACCTTTAATGAGAGTAGCAATTCCAGTCTGACTCAACTATTAACCATGACTAACTGTTGCAGTGTGGGTCTTCATGTGCCACCTCATTTAAATGAGAAATTGATTTTATGAGTTGGAGAAGCAGACTTTATCAGGTTACTTCACTTTTGTGATATCCCCAGAAAATTTGTCAGAGATCTTCCCCCCCCCCCAGTTGTGCAGGTCCCTGAGATCTGAGAGAAAATATGTCTTACCGTTCACTATTATGAGGGATATACTAACAGTATGTCTGTGTTCTTAGTGCAGTTGTAGAGTTTGTCTTCTACTTATGAATTATATGGATCAACTAAAATGCAAAATCCAGGAAGCAAATTGGTGAGGTTACAACATTAGTGATGTAGTAAGAAAAGACTAACAAGTCAGTTTAGTAGCTGGTTTTGTCTTCTCTAGCACGTATTTGAAGTATAAAGAAAATAGAGCAGAGATCAGGAATAACAGGAGTGGGGGAGGGGAAGCAAGACAGAGAAGCATTGCAAAGAGAGAAAGACAAAGAACATCTGTAGTTTGACATAAAAGACGTTTTGTTTGGAAGTCAGAAATTTTTTACTGTTCAAGGGGTTTTGCTACTTGCCTCTCAGAGTGGGGGAATGCTTCTTGAGAAATCTCTACCTTAGAAAGCAGGTCAAGGAGTGGTCAGTGGTATTTTGTTCATGAGTGATGGGACAAAATGAAAAGTTATTTACTAGTTATGTTTGAGAACTGTCATCATCTACCCCTGAATGGAGTGCACATGACAGTAAGTGGCGTGTTAGAGTATTAGCAATATTAATTAGCCATCTGACCTCTTTTTTTTTTCCTTTTCCTGTAGTATCTTCTAGACCCATCTCGTGGGTCATGCAAAGCATAATCAAAGCAGTTGACTCTGCTAATGTATCTCTGTAACACTTGATCTCTGTTTCATAGTCTACTCATTCAAATATGCAAACTGCTTTGGTAAACTCTGCTTGCTTAATATGGCCCAGATTTGTGTCAATTTTTGGTGCTTCAATGTGGGGACCTTATAATTCTATTTAATTAGAAAAGTAAAAAGTATGTGGACTGATCATGACCAGTAGTGATTTCAGGACTTTTTTAAGCAGGGGAGCAACTGGTAGCCTATCAAACTTATAGTCAGTTCATCAAATTTAGATCAAGTGGAATGTGCAGATACTTTAAATTATGCAGCTATTTGGCTGCTTCTTTACTAAAAGTGTGTAAATGTGTTCCTTACAATTTGACTTTTGAACTGTGTCTAGTCCGCTCTAGGATAATGATCTAGTAAGGTCAGGAGAGCAGCTATTAACCTTAGTAAGGTGTTTTGCTCTGTCAGCTGAAAATTGGTTTAGATGTAACCTTTATTTCTGGAAACTAGCTCTTCTTATGTTGCTTGTAAAAAGAATGGGAAAAGTAGTACAAGATACGGCATTGACTTGTGTCTGCTTTGGTTCAAATCTGTCTGCCTCAGCACTATCAAGATGAAAGCCTTGGCTATGCTGCTGATGTGATTGGTTATCTTTCTTCAGCCCACCAGCTTCTTACTTTTCTTAAAAAGTTGGGATCACCTGTCTTCTAAGTGTCCCCAAAAATCTGATCTCGGGCTGCAGTAGCAGGTACAACAGTGTAACCCAGGAACCCAGCAGGGTGACAAACTAGTTCTGAACTGTGCGGTTCCAGTGCAGCGTAGCAGTTAAATGGTGCTTCGAAGGCATGATTTGTAATTTGGCTTTCTGCATGACATGCCTGGAATATGTCTTCCAGGCACTGGCAGGTGTAGTGCAGAGGGGACATTGTCCAGACTTAGCACTGCATTGCATTGGAGCTCCCTGTTTGCCTACAGCTCCTGATTGCTTGTTCCCTCATGCCTCAGTTCATTCAGAGCCTTCTCTGGGCAGTAGGAAAGGGGCGAAATTTTCAGTGACAACAACAGAGTAGTTACTTTGTGTATTCTTTGTAGGTTGTTCTCAGGCCTGGTTTTTTTTTTTTTTCGTTTGCTGTTGGTATATGGCAATTTGGCAAGCTAATGATTAAACTGATATTCAGATGAGGTTTACAGTGGGCTTCAACACCAACAGAAATTTACTTTTTTTTTTAAGTATCTCCTCAGTGTTTACTTAGTTCTGTAGAAGGCATGAATAAGCTCTGATGGTTTGGATAAGTGTCTGCTTTATCTGTGTCTCTTTTATACAGGCCTTTCTTGTTTTTTCTTGCTTATGAAAGAGACTGCAGGATGTGTTTTTCCTACTGTTTACTGATGGGTTTATTTATGAATTCAAAAGTGATTATTGCTTTCTTTGCTGCCACCAGTTGCTTTTCAGACTGTTTTGGCTTTTATTGAGGTGCTGTGTTTGTTGTTTGTGAGGGGTTTTTGGCGGCGGGGGGCGTGGTTTTCTTGTTTGTTTATTTGTTTTGTTTGTTTTTTTTGCTGTTATTATCCTTGACAGAGAAACCTCATTAAATGGAAGAGTAAATTATATACAAGATCAAATAGTATAATCTATGTATAAATGTAGTTTAGGATTTAGTATGGAAGCTCTTAGTCACTAGGGCATTTGGACTATGCAGCAGCTCTCAAATATATGTAATAAGTATGACAAATGTATTACATTCATCATCACTGGTAAAATTGTTGTGTTTCTCTTTGTTTTTTGACTGTTCTTCGTGTTTAAGTTCTCCCCTCCTCATTCCCTCCAGTTCTTTCTCAAACTCTGGAATATTCAACACTAATTTTTCACCTGAAGTATGTGTTCTCCCACTTCAGTATTTGTCAGCTTTCTGAACTCTAAACACTACTACAGCCATTGGAAATGATAATTTCTCTGTAGTGTGAGCCTGCCAGCTGAATGCAATTCATAGAGACAATTCATTAATTTACTCATTAGCTTTTCTTTCATCCTGATGGGGCACTAACAAATTATTCCCTCTGCCTTCACTGTGTTCTTTCTCGCATCTGGAGGCAGTGCTTATAAGCCTTGAGGTTCCTTTATGGTTCTTTATTTTGTAGCAGGTAAGGCACTGCAGATCTTACCTTGCAGATAATAATGCAGTGGAGCAGGAGTACTGATCTGCATGAGAGTAGGAAGGCTCTGCAGAGACATCTAGATAATGGGCTGAAGCCAATGGTATAAGGTTCCGCAGGTCTTGCACTTGGTCCAAGCAACCGCATAAAAAGTTGAAGAGTGATTGGAAAGCTGCCTGGCAGGAAAGGACCTGGGCCCAGGTCAGTAGCTGGCTGAATATGAGTCAGCAGCGTGCCTGAGTGATTAAGAAGGCCAATGGCATCCTGCTTGTGTCAGAAACAGTGTGGCCACCAGGAGTAGGGAAGCAGTTGTTTCCCTGTGCTTGGCACTGGTGAGGACACACCTGCAGTAGTGTCCAATCTTGAGCCCTTCTCAATACAGACATTGAGGTGCTGGCATGTATCCAAGGAAGGGCAGTGAAGCTGTTGAAGGGTCTGGGGAACAAGTCATAGGAGGAGTGGCTGAGAGAACTGGGATATTTTTATCCTGGAGAAAAGGAGGCTGAGGGGAGAGCTTATTGCTCTCTACAACTACCTGAAAGGAGGCTGTAAAGAGGTGAGTGCATATCTTTTCTCCCAAGTAACAAGTGATAGGACCAAAGGAAACGGCCTCAGGTTGCAGCAGGGGAGATTTAAATTAGACATTAGGAAAAACTTCTTCACCAGAAGGGTTATAAAGCATTAGAATATGCTGCTTAGGCAAGTGGTTGGATTGCCATCTCTGGAACTATTTAAAAGATGCAGTGCTGATGGACGTGGTTTAGTGGTGGTAGATACGCTAGCACTGCTATACAGAGCTGTGACGTTTATACAGTAGTTCTTGAAGAGAGGGGGTAATACATTGCCTTCACACTGATAACCAGTGCAGAATTTGTCATTTAGCTTACATATTAAGAGTATGTAACAAAAATATTTAAATGGTTTCAGATGTATTTGAGCAAGAGGTATAAAACACGCCAGTATTAATTTGTAATCTTGAAATTAAAAACAGTTCTATTTTCCAGTAAAATTAGTGCATTGGAAGATTCACGTTTAACAGAATCTGATCATAGTGATAGAATACGATAAAAGTTTAATTTTTCTTATCTGAAAAGTATGTTAGTATTTAGAGATGCAAGTAAAAATTGTCTTTATATATTTTTAAATCCTACCCTAGAAGCACTGAATGTACAGAAATTTTCTGTATTCTGTTAATACCTCTTTTCCTTTTTTGTCTGCAACTTGACACAGTGTAATTTTAACACTGAAACAGAGGAATAATTCATACAGTTCTATTGCTTATGTCAGTGTCAAAAAGGACTGCCAGACCTGAGTAGCTGTTAAAGACAGTATAAGCTTGAATGACTTTGTGAAGTGAGCACATGTCCTTTATGGCACAGAACCCTGCTCATTGGATGAGAATTGAGGACATCCTTCAGGTTTTAGTGTTTGGGGTTTTTTGTGTGTGTTTGTGTTTTGTTTCTGGGCTTTTTTTTTTGTTTGTTTTGGTGGGGTTTTTTTGGTTTTTTTTTCTTCATGTCTATGTGTGTTATTGCTGAACTTTCCTTTGAATTCTCATCGTACTTTCTGTGGAATAATTTTCTCATGCTTGGCCCATTTGGGAGTATAACTGAGCCATGACTGTGGTGAGAGACTTCTGTGTACCTATTAATGTGCTGTAGAACAGCTTGTATACTAAGGGTGGATTTACCTGACTGGTTGAAATAATTGTCTTTTAAATTGTACTTGGGCTTTATTTTTAATATAGTGTCACATTTTGGGGGCATAATCTGGCTCTTTCTACACTGTGTTTTTCTGAATTTGAGCAGAACAGCTCGTATGTTTAAAATAAAGCATGTCCCTAAGTGCTCTGATGGCCAAAGGCCAGAGCACTCAACATGTTTCAGTACTGAGCCCTAAGTGCATGCTGCTCTAATGTGTATTACTCTTTAGCCCAGGATAAGTCAGGATTACTTCTATAGGAAGTATCACAGTACTGTGAGGATTCTGAAAATGCCTCAGTTCATGGAGGGTGGATCAGAGTCCTAGGAAATGCAAATGGAAAAGAAGCAAAGGCTGTGGCATAATGATTTTTAAAGTTGTCAAATAGATGCCTTTTTTTGTGGCTAATGAATTGGTCAGTTAATTTTCCCATGGCTGTGTGTGAACTTGTTCATTCTGTTAATCACTACTCATGTCTTTTCACATGTTATCAAAGATAACATTAACTTAACCTTCTTTCCCTTTCCCATTATAAGGGCGTAACACCTTCACACTAATATCAAATGAATGGAATTTGTGGTTTAATCTGCATGTAGAGTATATTATGGCTACTGAAGAAGGAGAGAGGCAGGTAGGAGATCTGCATTCCCTGTCTTTTATTCCATTAGATGGTTCTTATCAGCAAGCAATTGTGATGTCCCACCTGTAGGGTGAGGAGAGTGATTCAGATTCACAAAATCCCTTGGTGTTGATTAAGGTGAAATAACACTTAATGTCCATACATAAACATAAGATGTACTGGAAGATTAGCTGTAGAAGAAATATTCTGTAAGCATTCAGCACACACACAATTATATCTACCTAAGTTATGTGGCTCTATTGGAAAGCAAGGTAGGCCTTGCATTACTTAAAGGAGAGACACAGGGATAGGGAGAAAAAGAGAGAAAAAGAGGAATAGAGGTCGCCAGCCCTTGATCCAGCATTGGACCTGTTGATACGGATGTTTGGTATAGAGAGAGTCCCCCTACAGACTTACTTGTACCCCCTCTTTAGGGGCTGCAGTTCCCAGAGTGGTTGAGACATCAGTAATTTCTCATTCCTTTGTTCAGTACTTTTCTAGAAAGTGGCAAGTTGAGATGTAATGGTAGACCCTTCCTCATAGCTTCCATTTTCTTCTTCTCTTAGGAGACCATTTTGTTGTTGTCCAGTCTCACAGTACAGTCATTTATGGTTCATCCCTTACAACAGTTCATATGGATTTTTTTCCATAATAGTGTCACATAAAGTGTGGTACAGCTCAGACATGCATTTTGGTAAGAGTTATTCAAGAACTAAGACTTCAGCATTTAATTTTACGCCTGTTGTATTTTTCTATCAATTCCTACAAGGAAATGTTTTCCGTTAGAAGGCTAATTGAAATAATTCCATTTTGTGTATTTTTAAATGCGTTTAATTTGAATTAAAAATGGTTGTTTTCCTTTGGATAAAATACCTAGCTACAGAAGATAAGAAAGGGGAAGGGTGTCAATAAAAAATGTTTGTATATGTATGTTAGCATATGTATTAGAAACAACGTGTCCAACAGGAGTAGGGAAGTGATTGTTCCCCTGCAGTCAGCACTAGTGAGATGACACTGAGTACCGTGTTTGGTTGTCAACCTCTCACAGGCATGTCCAGAGAAAAGCAATGAAGCTGGTGAAGGCTCTAGAGAACAGGTCTTAGGAGGAGTGGCTGAGGGAACTGGGGTTGTTTAGCTTGAAGAAAAGTAGGCTCAGGGGAGACCTTATCACCCTACAACTATGTGACAGGAGGTTGTAGGAGAGTGGATGTCAGTCTTTTCTCCCAGGTAACAAGACATAGGGCAAGAGGAAATTGCCTCAAGCTGCACGAGGTTGGATATTAGGAAAAATTTCTCCAACAAAAGAGTTGTGAGACATTGGAATGTGCTGTCCAGGGAAGTGGTTGAGTTGACGTCCTTGGAGGTATTTCAGAGATGTCTAGATGTTGTTCTGAGGGACATGGTTTGGTGGGGAATGGGTTATGGTTGAACTTGAAGATTCTAACAACCTTTTCTAACTGAAGTGATTCTGTGATTCTGTGCTAACTGGTATATGGTTAAATTTTGTTTACCGATATCCAGGTGGCCAGTTCTGTTGCTTAGCTGTCTTTTCTTGTCCTGCCTTTTGATTTTCCTCCTCATTTCTTGTTTTCCTGGTCCTCCTCCTTGTCCTACTCCTTTTTTTTCTTCCTCCCTTTTTTTTTTCCCCTTTCTTTTCCTCATCAGCTGCTTTCTTTTATCTATACATTGCATGCTGAAGAGCCTTTTTAAAACTATTGATTTCCAGAGTTTATTTCTTATGCTTGCCGGTGCTGCCTTGTGTCACATCCAAATGGGTGAACAAGTTAGCTCCAGTGCTCAGGGATCTCGGGGAAACATCTAAAATGCTACACAAGCAAAATACAGGAATTGTGTGTACTGGGTCAATAAAATATTGAATAAAACTGCTTTTCACTCTCTGGAGGGGACTGTCTTCACTTGGTACAGAATATGAAATTACAGGTGTAAAAGGCAAATAAATGGAGTGTGTAGAGCTAGTAAAGCTTACAGATAGGAAAACTAAGATGTATAAGAAAGTTATTGGAAGTGGGGCATACCTGAGACTTGGAGTTGCTGAGTGCAACATAGTATAGTGCCACAGCTGAATGTCTGGTGTTCTGGAGATTTTTTCAATCACAAAAAACACAAAAAAACACACACAAAAAAAGAACAACTAACAAAAATCTAGCAATTCACAGTATACGCAGTGGGTTCTCTGTATAAGAATCACATTCGTTTTTTGTCATGTAGGGAACTCTTTTCCCGTTTGCACAATTACAGTTCAGTCCTCAAATGAACTTTGACATAGTTGAACATTTTGGTTTCTTAAACTTGCCTTGGCTACTGTGGCTGATAGACCATGAGTAGTACTGCTACCTGTGAGGTAGTGTAAAGTTGCTGAACACTTTTTATTCTCCTACGTGTTGCAGCCTGTTATATCTAAGCAGGTTTAATTGTATTTCTAGTGAATGCCTATCACAGTATCACCAAGGTTGGAAGAGACCTCAAAGATCATCCAGTCCAAACTGTTACCACAGACCTCAAGACTAAAGCGTGGCACCAAGTGCCATGTCCAAACGCACCTTGAACACCTCCAGGGACAGTGACTCCACCACCTCCCTGGGCAGCCCATTCCAGTAGTGAATGACTCTCTCAGTGAAGAACTTTCTCCTCCCCTCCAGCCTAAACTTCCCCTGGCATAGCTTGAGACTGTCCTCTTGTTCTGGTGCTGGTTGCCTGAGAGAAGAAAGTAACCTCCTCCTGGCTACAACCACCCTTCAGGTAGTTGTAGACAGCAATAAGGTCTCCCCTGAGTCTCCTCTTCTCCAGGCTAAACAATCCCAGCTCCCTCAACCTCTCTTCGTAGGACTTGTGCTCGAGGCCTCTCACCAGCCTCGTTGCCCTTCTCTGGACACACTCAAGCACCTCAATGTCCTTCTTAATTTGAGGGACCCAGAACTGGACACAGGACTCAAGGAGTGGCCTAAGCAGTGCAGAGTACAGGGGGAGAATGACCTCCCTGCTCCTGCTGGCCGCACTGTTCCTGATGCAGGCCAGGATGCCATTGGCCTTCTTGGCCACCTGGGCACACTGCTGGCTCATGTTCAGGCGGGTGTCAATCAGCACCCTCAGATCCCTCTGTTTGGCTGCTCTCCAGCCACTCCCACACCAGACTGTAGCTCTGCATGGGGTTGTTGTGACCAAAGTGCAGCACCCGGCACTTGGATTTGTTGAACACCATCCCCTTGGACTCTGCCCATCTGTCCAGGCAGTCGAGGTCCCACTGCAGAGCCTTTCTGCCCTCCAACCAGCTTCTGCTAAAATGATTACGGTGAAAGAAAATAAATTGAGCATATTATTTGCCTCTTTTCTTAACATGTTTTGGTTAGTGAAGTAACAACTGTTAAACCATCTTTTGTGCTTTTGTGTATCCTCTGCATCATTTTCTACTTGCCAGTCATACCTATTTCTCCACAGTAATACTGAAGCCTGCTACTTGCCTCCTTCTCCCTCTGTTCATTTTATTACTAATATTATTACTATTTTCACTGAATTGATGGGGAAAAATAAAGTCACATAAATTTGAGTGATCTTGTACGAAAATGTTTATCACAAGGTTTCCAATAAAGTGAGGGATGAAGAAAAATATGTGAAAATCTAACAGGTGGAAGGTCCAAAAATACATTGGATGCTGTTCTGCTTGATGGATATACGTGATTTTTTGTGCTTGCCAAAATCCTCAGGGTAGGACATAACAGAGAAACACATTCCTGTGTCTAGGGAGACCTTCCCATATGCTATTAAGATAATATTTAAATAGTCCTTAAAAGATATTATACTCAGCATGAGAAATTGATATGGAAGTATGCAGAAGGAGGTACCCTGGAGGTAACCTTAGTCTACTACACTGTTCAAATCAGGGCCAAATCCATAGTTTGAGTATACTGTGCCCTGAACCTCAGTCACTTAGTTTGGATGTGTGAGGCCTCCATGGCTTCTGCCATGGCTCGACCTCCTGATTCTCCTGTGATGTTGCCAGGTTCCTCTGACAACCAACACCTCCAGGAGGAGGCAGGTAGACAAACCAGCTTCTGCCTGTGGATTATATTGAAACTTTTGAGAAGAAGAATGCAAACATACAAGCATCTCAGAGATAAGGGAATAAGAATACTCCTTTGAGATTTGAAAAGCAAAATCATAGATTAAATAAGCACGTTTCTTCCACTTCTACTAGCAACTGCTGTTGCTTTGATTAAAGTCTGGAAGAAGTACACTACTGCCTTGCTAGAGAGCAATGCTTGTGATTTTCAGAGGGGAAACAGTTTCACTTTATTTAATTATGTTGGAGATTAAGAGGTTTCTGAACAGGAAGATCTTTGCAGAATACCATGAATCGTGCTAAATGATGTATTTCAAGATTGCAGTACAATACAACTGTGTAGAACAGAGCTCTGTCTTTGCTAGCAGCATGTCTTTGCTAAGTGCATTATCACTGCCCATAGTCAAAAACTGCTTGTTTTCACAAGACATTGTAACTCACTGTAATACCGTGCTACTAAAATATATTTATTTCTTGTTGAATTGTACAAGGTATTTTGGGATATGTAGTACTGCAGTACTAGTTTTATGTAATATAAGGAAATAATAAGCTTTTTTGTTTGTTTGGAAGTTTGAAAAGTTGATTTGAAAAGTCAATATTTGTTATCATTACAGGATGTGTTGTTGAGAAAGAATAAGCTAATGCTTTTGAATGTAAGTAATCCTACAAAAGACTGATTAGGAGAATTGCCAATTACCGCCTTTTTATGGATCATAATGACAGGCTTCAGATGTGTTTACCACTGAGCTCCCTCTGAAGGAGCTCAGCAACCACAGAAAAATAATGTCAGAAAGCAGTTTGTGTTCCTAGTCAATTAGCTTGTGTCACATTTGTCTCTTTTCTGAATTTGCTTTAAAATCCTGCTAAATCCTTCCATTTCTTTGTACATGCTTCAATCTATTCTGTCAAATTGTGAGGGATGATGCTTATGAAAGAATCCTGCTGAATCATGTGGTGCAACTCTGGGGTTTCTCTGGTGATAGCACAGTAATGTGCTGAGGCCAGGGCTGACAGCAGAGAAAGGCCTGTCCCTCAGAAGGAAGAGTACTGCTCCCAGGGGACATCCTTCATTGTTAGCTATGGCGCAAAGTCACATAGGAGCAGATTACTATACTACATGGCCAGCTAAATGCGTGGTTATAGCCAAGGTCCCCTTTTGTCTATACTGGAAATACAGCTCAGAATCTACTAATGACTCTGGGTGTTTTGGGAACAATGTTCTTTTTAATTTTCCTAACAAATCACATCATGAGCTGTATCCTGCACTTAGAATGAATTTAGGTACCTATTCTGGAATGGCATGAGCAAGGGTTCCCTTATTAATCAACTGTGAAGGAGTGTTGGCAGAAAGCAATTGTAGTAGCCTAAGTGTAGTAAAAGTTGCAGAATTTTTTAATGGATCTCTGCATCAGGGCACTTCAGCAGGTTACAGTCCTTCTATGTTCAGTGATGGCTGCTGCTTTTTCCTCACAGTGATTCTGTGTGATCTCACCTCCCGAGGGAAAAGAGATATGGATATGCAACAGAAAAGAGAAATCTTGTCTAAGATTTGGAGTGATACTAGAGATGCAGTTGTGAGGAGATACTTCCGTGAAGCTTGAGAGTCTGACTAATACAAACCCTTGATAAAGCTGCTTCAAGTTCTTGCAATGTGGTTATTTTACAGAGCTGATAAGTTTTTCCTTTCGTTCAATAAAATAGTGCTGAAATCTAAACCATAATTATAAACAACTGAAAAAAATAATCCTCTATAATATCATTCTATAAAGCACAAAAGACACTGATAACATTAAGTAGTGGCATTGAAAGTTTCCTTTGTTTTCCACAGGCTTTTGTGGTTTTATATCTTTAATTGTTACTTCTCTACAAGAATAACAAACACAGAAGTCTTCTAACAACGTAGCAGCTTGTTGCAATATCTTTATACAAAAGTTGTGTCTTCTGCCAAGTGTAGGAAGAACTAATTTTAATTATCTATATATCTCTCATAATTTCTAAGAAAGGCAGAATATCCAATACGGAGAAACATCTCTAATACCAGTTAGAGTCAAACAATATCTACAATTAAAGTATTTTATCATTTAATAAATTATCTGTAATTGTTCACAAACTGTGTATCCTGGCTTGTAATTTTCTGGTGTGAAAGAGTTAAGTATTGATGAAGTGGTAAGTGTTTATAAAGCCTTTTCATGGCATGCCATCTTTAATGAGAATCTTGCAGTCTGCAGCTGGGGTCAGGGTAATATATTACCTGTGACTAAGCATTATGGAAGCTTTCAGACTTGCTTAAGACCAAAGAATTCAAAGCTTTTAACTCTGTGCATGATTATTACTTAGTTGATAGTAGATGTATGCATACATTCACATTACATAGAGCTGGACACATACATCACGCTAAAATGAGGCACTGAGCAGAAACTTAGGCATCCAGCAGAAAACCATCACAATTCCTTGGTGTAGAGTAACTCAAGCATGGAAAGCTGGTGCTGTTGTTGGCTGGAAGGAGGGATGTCAGGGCTCCACCTTCAGCCTGAATTTCACAGAATGACAGAACTTCCACCGATGTCAAGCAGTGTAGAAGACAGCTTACATCTTGTACAAGGTCAGAGTGTTAACAACAGCGAGGCTGTACAGAGAACACCTGAAACCTGGGAACTAACTGCAGGAGCACTTCTGTTCTGGAAAAAAGTAGAGGAGGAGAAGTGCTCTTATGCTTGGGTACAATTGAAAAAAAAAGTGAGGAGGAGAAAGAATATTCAGCTCAGTGAAACTCCTACAGATGAAAAGTTCCTGTCCTTGAAGGATATATAACACAACTCCATAAAACTAATTCTGAATAGAAAAGTTGGGGGAACTTAATAGACCATTTCTACTATACAGCAAGAGAAACCATGAGGGAGATGCAAAATCACCATCCCAGCACAAATGTGAAGTCTGGATATAAACTCTGGCTTAAAATGCATGCAGCCAGCCCTGGTTTTCAGCCCAGCCATGAGCACTTCACCTCCCGAAGGTCTGAAGCCGGCAGCCATGTGCTGCTCTTGGGTATCCACTGGCTCGCTCACCCAGTGCCCCTGGGAATGCCTTCACACAAGAGCAGCTCTGCACAGCTGCTTGATGCCTTGCACTAGTATCCAGGAGAGGGCAAGGAGCTACAACAATAAAGGCAGGCTTAGAGGGAGGTCTGTATGGAAAACAGTAGCTCTTTGGCCTTCTACCTCCAAAGAGTTGGACTGACTGGTACAAATTATCTTCTCTTCCATCTTTTTTTCATATCTCACCTCTGCTGCAGTCTTCTTCATTAATCTGGCACCCACAAACTTAAAAATAAAGAGTTTGTCTTTTAACTCCTGTTCAGTCTCTACTCCAGCTTTTTGACATGATATTAGAAAGAAGATAATCTCTTCCATGCCAGTTTTCCTTTTCCTTTTTGTATTTATTTGCATATGTAAATTTTTTTAAAGACTTTTCTCTGATCTTCAGCAGGCTCCCTCTGTAATGCCAGAGACGAAAAGTGTAGGCCAGGCAGACAAGCACCATCTCTGTCTTTCAGAAACAGCTTCCTTTTGAAAGAAGCTGCCATATAACCCCTTCCTTCTTGACACTTGGGCCTTTCTGTAACTGAGGTCATTAATCGATTTCTGATGTCTATTCTATTAATCCAGTAACCTTGTCAGCATTGCAGTGGTGCCTACATACTTCTCAACAGCCTGTGACATCCAAGCTGACTCTCAGCTGGATGCCACCTCTGACTTTAATTTACCTCTCTCGGTAGCTGGAGAGCTGCGTGAGACAGTACAGATATTTTTATTGTAATGTAATTATAGAAGGGAGTATCCTGGAAAGATCAAACAGTCTTTGTGACTGTTTATTCATATATTCTGGCACGGTGGTCCTGGATCTCTCTTGAAATAATTTACCTGAGTTAGGTTTGGTGGTTAGGTTTTGGGTTTTCTTGGTATTTTTTTTTGTTGTGTGTGGTTTTTTTGTTTGTTGGTGATTAAAAAGTGGTGGTTTATTTTTTTCTTTTAAAGCATGGCATGTTGTATTGTTGTGCATTTATTTTATTAATTCCTTGACAGCAAAACATTAGACTTTTAGCTGACTTTGGTTTGCATCATATCAGTAGTTTATTAGAGTTTATTTTATTCTTACTAATTACGTATTTTTATGGAGTGGTAATTAATTGTGAGATATTATTCTAATTTTAATAATAAGTGTTTGTTCTCATGGTCATGGAAACTTTATACATGTAATCACACAGGATCTGGAAATAACTAGTAATAATTTGAAATTAATTGAAATGGAAGAGAAGGTTCCTGTGGTTAATGTGCTGCTTGCGGTCAATACACCGCTTGTCCACTAGATGGACTCAAGGAGCTCCTTTTTGCTTATGGCAGAAGACAATGGTGAATTACAAGAGGCTATTTACTCACAAAATATCTCCCAACTCTTGGGGCTAACTACAGCTTCAGACAGTACCCAAACGCTTTCAGGGAATTCTGTTACTGTCTTGTCAACCGCTGACACTTCTGATTCTTCCCAGGCTTCAGGGTTCTGGGGAAGGAGGCAGACAATCTCTGGCCTGGACGTCTCCTCTGGATGATCTGTGTATCTCCAGGACTTCCCATCTTAGCAGGAGGCTTTCAGGTGCAGGCAGGATGTCTTGCGATGTGCAGTCTTGGCACGATGTCACACTGGCTATGCAGGCCAATCGCGTGGAGGCTTTTAGAGGCTGTTCCTGGTAAACTCTTGGCAGGCAGTTTCTAGGCAGTTCAGGATACAATAAGGCAATAGCAAGAAGCAAGCATGAATACAACATCAGAGCACATTGTGTCACCTGCTTATCTCCTTTTATCAATACAGCCCAAGACTAATGGGTCTTTGGACGCAGAACAGCTAATCAGAATGGCAGGTAGCCAAGCTTGGCCATATAAGGTGAAGCCATAGGCTTGCTTTACCCTTTTTAGGGCAGAACACAGGCCTTGCACAAGGCACACACAAGCTGAGTGTGTGTACCTTGTTTACTGCAGCGTGCAAACAAGTCTGAGCAAGCCAGAGTCCTTAGACTCAGTGGCTCCAGGTTCTTTGTCCTCTTTCCTGCGGTTGCTTCTCCCCAAAACAGAAGGAGGGAGAGCAGAAAAACATATCTGGGCAAGCCAGGACATGTGTAAGCCTATTTTGGCCTGCTTAGATCTACCACAACAGTATGCAGTTTGGTTTGTCTGGTGTGTGAAATTTTGGAAGTAGTATTCAAAAGATAATTATCATCTTGACCACATCAGTAAATCTTGAGTAATACAGTGTCTGCAGTAGCAGGGAATCCCAGTCAGCAATTTAGGACATACTTTCTGATCTTGCAAAGCTAATGACTGAAACTCATTGATTTTATGCATTGCACTGGTGATATGCACTAATAATCCTCATAAGAAAAGAAAAATATGTTGACCTGTTATGTGGCAAAGCTAATCTCAGAAGTACCTAAGCGCACTCATCTTTTCTCTCTGAGATTGCGCTCCATCCTCTGAGGTGTGGCTGTCATGAGAAATAAGTCACCAAAATTTTCACTTCAGACACTGACAATGAATTATAGCATTGGACTGTTCAAGTATTACATCTCCAATCCTGAAATAAATGCACCAATGAGTCAATATAATGCTGGATCATATTAATAATTTATTATAGGGATAATTGTGCAGGAAGTAAAAGGGACAGAGGAGGCCATCATCTACTTGCATAATTTCTGAACACTGAGAGATATATTGTATGCCTGATGTAGGTTCTTAATGCTACTTAAGAAATATTGGCCCGCAACTATGCAGAACGCCTATTAACACAGCCCATAAAATACTGAGAGACTAGATAGTCATTAAAGGTCTGACTATCAGTGAGAGAAATAGTGTAGCCTTAAAAGTGTTGGTTGAGCTGAACAGTAGACTTTTGATTAGAAAGTAAATAAATTGTTGAATTTAATGTTAACAATCAGTGTTGCTGGTTTCTTGCATGTTTTTTCACCAGTACATCACTTCTGCTAAAATACGACTTTTGGAGAACCAGGATATTGAGCACAGAACAAGATCTTTTCCAGAAAAGTATAACAGACTTTCTACCACCTTCCATAGATCCAGGTTTCATTCCAGTGTCTTCTTGCAAATTGAAAAACAATGCAATAATCAATAAAGAGTCCTGTTGTATATATGTCCTTATTTGCATTCTGATTAAACATGAGGATCATTCACAGATTGAAGTCAGGATGGAAGTGTAGAAACCATACAAAATCTCACCGTTGTAGCAATATCCTCACTTGATTTCATCTGAACCAGAGATGCTTTCTCCATCCCTTCTGGAAAGCATTTTAAACTTCCCTGTCCTAGCCAATTTTGTTTTTTTCACAGTATCACCAAGGTTGGAAGAGACCTAAAAGATCATCAAGTCCAACCTGTTACCACAGACCTCAAGACTAGACCATGGCACCAAGTGCCACATCCAAACCCGCCTTGAACACCTCCAGGGACGGTGACTCCACCGCCTCCCTGGGCAGCCCATTCCAGTAGCCAATGACTCTCAGTCAAGAACTTTCTCTTCACCTCAACCCTAAGCTTTCCCTGGCATAGCTTGAGATTGTGTCCTCTTGTTCTGGTGCTGGTTGCCTGAGAGAAGAAAGTAACCTCCTCCTGGCTACAACCACCCTTCAGGTAGTTGTAGACAGCAGTAAGGTCTCCCCTGAGCCTCCTCTTCTCTAGGCAAAAAAAAAGCTTTTAAAAAGCTGTTGGTGGTGATCTGTAAAAATTTTCGTGAAGTATCGCATTGTCCAACTTCTTTGAAGACAAACCAGGTTGCACATAATGTACAAGCTAAATGGTTTCACTGAGATGACAAGGCTGAGTGTTTTTTCCTAAGGGGAAAAATACCCCACATACAAACTAATCATTTTACCCTTTAGTCTGTTTTTTAATGAGTTTAGAATGTTGGGCTGACCAAGGCGGGTGAGGGATGATCTAGTTAACTATGTAATTTTAGATCCTTGTTCTCTTTTGAGAACTGCATATATAGTGACAATAATTTCTTCAGAGAATCATACAGAGTACCAAAATTAACCTTGTGGAACAAGTTCGTGTCACTGAATCTGATCTCCCTCATTTTGGGTTGGAAACAGAGGTGGGTTAGTGTCACTCATTTTTTAAAGTTATTGATCATGTTTTCTAGTGCTTTGTGACATGCTTTAAAACCAGTCACTGGAAACAGTATGCCCTAATTTCTTTCAAGCCTTGCTGAAACCCTGAGACAGAACTTCTGTTTTGTTGTGCAGAACTGAACTTGTACTTAAAACAGGCTCTCTGGGCACATTTTCCTTAAAAGCTCTCACCAGAGCCCTAGTAATGAATTACTGGGTAAACTCTCCATCCTACAGACAAAAGACATCAAGGATGCATGATTACCTTTGGCTGTTTCCCAGTGCACACACCTTTCTTTTATTTAGACTTCCTTGCTGTCTGCTGGATGCCTTCAGCACAGCACATCAAGAAGATGTGCTGTGCTGCTCCTGAGGCTGGTGGCTGCAGAGCCTCAGAGGGTTAAGTGCTCATTGCTGAGTGGTAAATCATAACTGGTCACATACATCTTAGGCATCGTGGATGGATTTTAAGTCAAGAGTTTGTATTCAGACTTCTTTTCTGTCTTGAAACAGTGATATTTGCATCTCCATTGTAATTTTCCTTACGTGTAGTAGAAATTCTCTTAATTTTCTAGATAAATTCTCCGTTCTTTTGAGAAGTAATGCTTATGGAGCGTTGTTAAATATGCAAAGTAGTACAAGACAAAGCTTTCTACTACTTATGTTGCATACCTTCCCCAACCTTTTAATAGGTAATTTAAACCATTTTTGTTTGAGCAGTTTTTGTTTGTTTGAGAAGAACATTTATTATATCTCCCTGGAGGTTAGGGAGTTAGAGTTATTGACTCTAACTTTTGTTTCAATTTTTAATTTAAAGGGGAGAAGCTTTATTCAGTGTAAACATGGTTTAATGCAGATAAAGAAGCTTTTGAAACACATTAAGCATTAAAACTGTGGTTTAAAAAATTCTTTACCTTTATAAAGAGCAACTCTGAGTAAACCATGGAAATATGTCTGTGTGTTGAGGGAAATCCTTCTTTTTTCATATAATGTACCTAGAAGAAATTAGCCACTGCAGAGAGTGTTGCCTTAGACATGTAAGTATTCTCTTTGGCAGAACAGGAATTATAGCAGTTGGTTTGAAGCATTGTGCAGTCTTTGTGGTCAGAGACATAAATGTTGACTTGTGCCTTATTGAGATTAGGCTGTATAGCCAGTCAACATGGTCACAGGATGCTAGGAGTTGGAAGTGACATCTGGAGATCCAATCCAACACCCTTGCCAGAGAAGGACCTAGAATCTAGTGCAGGTTGCACAGGAATGCATCCAGACAGGTCTTGAGAATCTCCAGAGGAGACTCCACAACCTTTCTGGGGAGCCTGTTACAGTGATCTTGTGACCCGTGCAGTAAAGAAGTGTTGTGTTGGAGTGCTGTAGTTTACATCTGTTGCCCTATCTATTGTGTCCTATCACAGGGCACAAGTGAGAAGAGGCTGTACTTTCCTTCTTGACACCCAGCCCTCATGTATTTATATATATTTATTAGATCCCCTCTCAGTCTTCTCCTCTCCAGACAAAAAAGCCCCAGGTCTCTCAGCCTTTGCTCATAAGGCAGTGCTCAGTCCCTTAATTATCCTGGTAGCCCTCTGTTGGACTCTCTCAACCATATCCCTGTTCCTCATGAACTGCGGAGCCCAGAACTGAATGCGGTATTCCCGGTGGGGTCTCACTAGGGCAGAGTAGAGGGGGAGGAGAACCTCCCTTGATCTACTGGACACATTCTTCTCAATACACCCCAGGATCCCATTGGCTTTGACCACAAGGGCACATTGCTGTCCCATGGATAAATTGTACACCAGGACTCACAGGTCCTTCTCCACAGGACTCCAGCAGATCACCTCCTAACCTGTACTGCTGCAGTTTATTATTCCTTCCCAGGTGCAGGACTCTGCACTTACCCTCATTGAACCTCATTTGGTTCCTCTGTGCCCAGCTCTACAATCTGTCCAAGTCTCGCTGAGTGGCCACACAGCCCCCAGGTGTATCAGGCCAAGCCTCCCAGTTTGGTATTGTCAACAAACTTATTGAACTGACTCTCTGTCCCTTCGTCAATGTAATTGATAAAGATTTTGAACAGAACTGGACTCAGCACTGATCCCTGGGGACTCCACTAGTTACAGGTCTCCAGCTGGACTTGATACCATTTATCACCAACCTTTGCACTGTTTTGTAACCAGTTCCTAATCTGTTTCACTGTCTACTTTTCTATCCTGCTCTTCCTGATCTTGCTCACAAGGAGGTGAACAAGGTGGTGGGATGGAGGGTGTGTGATGGGGCAGAAAACAACTCTTTTTTTACTTTTAAAATTCCCCAACCCCAAACTTCTCTCTCACACAGACATCTTTCTTACAGTGCTTGTGGCTGAGGTTTTTGTTTATGTGGGCAGGGTTCATCCCCATTCAAAGCTCTAAAAAAGCCTTTCTTCAGCCTTAAAATAAGTTATGCCTCAAAAGAACTGCACCTTCTTAGCATCAGAAGCTGTTACTATGCATTTGTGGAGAGAACTGTCAGAGTGTGTCATCCTGGATGGAAATAGAGGCTTCTGGGGTGGCTAGTCTGAGCTCCTGTATGCCACCTGGTGAGTGGGGCAGAATGGTGTGAAGCAGAAGCCCTGTGATACCCGAACATGCCCAACTCACAGAACCAGCTGCTCCACTGCATCGTGCCAGATGTTGCATGCCACACTACTCACTGATGTTGGTGTAGCCTCTGATTGCTGTCTGGAAACAGATGTATTCAAACTCTTGGAGACAAAAACATTTCTAAGGGGCCTTATTCCCCCCTCCCCCTTTTTTTTTTTCCCCTAGAGGCTGAAGAGTGAGTGTGAAGTGGTATCTATAAAATACTGCTGAATGGAAACCCAAATACATCACACAGGGCAGGCTTTTGAAGAGATGAGAGCTTTCCTAATGTGTTCATAGTCAGGGTTAGTTTGAGAGTGACAGTTCCCTTTGATGTCCTAGACTCCAAATATTTAAGGACAGTGTTGCAGGAATGGAATGGAAGGCCAGTAATGTACTACTTTCATGAGCTGTTGAAAGAATGCCTCAAAACAGTAGGATTTAAGAAAGAGAAATGTTCATGCCTCAGGAGAGAGATTATGAGTCCTAAGAAGCTGAGAATTGGATAGTTTTGTGGTTTGATATTTTGGTCTGTGTATCATTTTATCTTTCGTGCTAATCGTTTCAAGCACATGTGGATGTTGGATTGCTGAGAAGGTTTAATTAGGAAGATGCTGAGCAGATTAATGGTAGTTAAAATATTTGGGAAGTGTATTTTTTCAGTGAATTTAAAGAAGGTGAGAAATTTTCTGTTATGTTCCCTCTCCATCTTTCTTTCCCTTTATAACAAGTGTTTGAATGATGAAAAGGTGGTAACCAATTCAGCTCTGATTGTGGGCACTTCATCACAACATGTTGGAGTTCTTAAAAGAGATACTGGTAGATAATGGGTAATTTAGGAAAATCTGTATTGATCACAACTGATGCTTTCATCTGCTACAGGCTGTGGTGCTGGGGAAGGGAAGGAATTCTGTATTTTCTGCTTTGATACCAAAGCTGTAGGATTTTTGAAATACCCATTTCTGTAATAGTATCTAGCTCAATTCTGTCACTTAGCAGATCAGAGGAAGAGTTCTAATTAAAACATTACATGACCTTTGAAGTAATTGATATTTTATTCCTCACTTTTCTTTAACAAGGCCTTACTTTCTCTATGTCACTACCATTATTACTTTTTTAACTTCGGGGGAAAAAATGATGTGCTAGAACTTTTCCTCCTCTTTAGAAAGAGTGAGGAAATAAGCTGAAACACTCCAGAAGGACCAGCAGATTTTCCAGACCATTCAGTCTAGCAGTGCAGATATATATGCATTTCCAGTGAAATGTTCTTTTGAACAGTGCTAACGTAAGGCAAGTCCCGTGAAACTATTAAAATTAGTCTTACTGGGGCTGCAGTAGTATTTGTGCTACCACAATGGAAAAGAAAGAATTTCCATCTTTGATCACCCACCAGTAGCTGCATAAAAGAAATACAAGTGACAAGGCTATCTGAATGTAAAGCTAACCATCTATGTCTCTACTCTGTTTAGTACAGTCTTATTTTCATGTAGTCATACCAGTGTAATTCTGGGGTGGTGAAGTGCAGCATCTGTGCTCAAGCACATTTGGTTGATTCGAGCTTAGAAACTGCTCTCTGCCTTTTGTTTTGTGATAAGAATATCATAATATCTGCTCGGTGATGTTGCTAATCAGAGAGTTTATTGGGTCCATTCAGGGCTCTGTCCAGCATGCTGGATTTGTATTTGTCACATGAAAGTCTGGATCTTTGAAGTGTATGCAATGTACGAGTGTATGTAGAATTTTCTTGCAACCTGCCTCAACGTTTGCCAGAGATCATAGAATCACAGAATAGTTTATGTGGAAAGGGACCTTTAAAGGTCATTTAGTCCAATCCCCCTGCCATGGCCGGGGACATCTTTAGGTAAATCTGGTTGCTCAAACTGCATGCAACCTGCCTGAACACTTCCAATGATGTGTGATCCGAGAGAGTCAGGACAGGAGGAAGTGGAAGGACCTTTTGCCTACTAGACATACTTGGGGTGGGCAGAGAAGAGGAAGGTAAATGTAAAAGGATGTAGTGAAATCAAAATACCTCGCTGTAGTATCAGTGTTAGTGGTAATCATTAAGCTACAGGCTATTCTGAGGCACTTCCCTTTTGTATTGACTTATAATTTGACTTTGGAGAGTGTCTGAGTAAGAACTCTGTACTGATCCAGGAGCCGTCTTCATTCATCATAACAGTACCCACGAAATGTAGCTGAGTCACCATGTTGCGTTATTTTTTCTAACATGCATCTGTGTTTTATTTAATTACAAAGTCCAGATCCTCCTGCTTTCTGTAACAGGCTTTTTATCTTACTCTGGTCCTGTCAAAATCAATTTGTAATTCTGTGGTGTACACATGAAATTACTTTTAATTTGCTATGTGTTTCCAAGGGTGAATGATGTTTAATACTTTGTTCTGAGGGTCTCATTAGTACTGTGTACCCATAATCTGTTCTATGGGTGTAATGACAGAGGGTAAGTGAGCTATTGAACAGCATCCATCTGTCCACTTAGTGAATGGCCAGAGGGAAGTACAGGGGAAAAAACCAGATGGGTAATTGTCAGCATCTCTGTATTTGTAGTTTAGAAAAGTCAAATCCAATCCTGTGAATTTGCTGCAAGATTCATTTTGGCCCTCTGTGATCCAGAAAATGTGTCTTAGTAGGAATTCTTACACATTAAGCAATGAGAAAATAGTGGCAAAACCTGTAAAGGCAGAACTGGTTTTCAAGTGTGAAAACAACTGCAGTACTGGGAAAGAAGTAATGCCTTTTGTGTCCCAAACCTCAGTATTGAGATGCAAATTACTTTAATCCAGTAAATTACTTTAATCTAGTAACTGCAAAACCATTGCTTAATCTATGATGTAGTCAGTATGTTTGTAGGTTCATTCCATTTATGGCTATCTGTTGACTTTGGTTTTGCTGTACTGCGAATGACTTGTCCCAGAGGTGTTGAACACTGGTATAACTCTGTAAACCTAGTGTCAACTGGAATTCCAGAAGAAAGATTGATTTTATTTTTTTTTCTCTCCTGGATTTTTGTTTGGTGGTTTTGTTTTTTTTGTTTGCTTTTCCTCTGTGTGTATGTTTTGGGGTTTGTTGGGTTTTGTTTGTTTGTTTGGGTTTTTTTAATCTTTTTTTTTTTTTTTAAGTTGGTTGGTTGGTTGGTTTTTTTTTAATGTGGCCACTGAAGTAAATGTTCGCTTTATCTACATTTTAATTACCTCGAAGGAAGGGTGTTAAGAGAATTAAAAAATATAGAGATGGCAGAGCAAAAGGAGATAAGGACAGCACATGGGAGGAGCAGCAAGACATAGAAGCATCCAGGAGAAAAAGGAATGTAGCAGCTGTACAGGTACAGAGTGGCACAAAGGAAGATCATCTGGATGTAGCATTTGTGCATACCACCAGAATTATTATTAGCAAAGTTCTCTAAAGGATTTGAGAAGCGTACACTTTACTCTTCCCTTCAACTAGGCCTTTGCCCATGTTCTCGCTCTGCAAAGATGCTGTATTTCTAGTGCACTTTGAATTAATATGGAAGAAAGAGAGATCTGCAGTGGTAATTGGTGGAGAAAACAAAAGTACTGTATTTGGTATTTAAGGAATTATGCAAAAATTTACATTTATTTCTTACTGATAATGAAATTTTCCTGTACTTAGTAGCTATAGTTAACAGTGTGGATACTTCCCTTTGCAATTTGCTGAATGTTTTCACTAAAAATTTGAAGTTGATAGGTTGGAAAGAGGCTTGATGCTTAAACATAATTTTATCTACTCAGGGAAGTGCTGCAACCTTCTTACATTAAGTGTGTTTGTACTGCACTGTACAGCACAGTCCTCACAAGTAACTTAACACCTTGTGGTAAAACCAAAATATCAGCGCTGAGAACTTATTCACTGGTGCCAAAATGTCATCAGTTATGACTATAGACTTCTTTAGTATTTTTAAATATATTTTATTATTAAGCTGCAGTAAGTTAAAATTATAATTTTAGTATCTCAAATTTACTACACTGGAAATTTTGAAAAGCTTTGCTTTCAAATGTAGTGATTAAGACTGATTGGACATTTTTCCCTGGAATGAAAATGTTTTTATTGGTTTTATTGATTTTTTTATTTTTTTTTAACTGGCAAAATTATTCTGTTCGCTAAAATTAGAGTGATCTCTGCTAAATATAAGGGTAAAATGGATTAGAAAAAGCCTTTTGTTCTGCCAATGTAAATTTTTACATTAGAATATTTTGAGATTGTTTTAAATAATGGGTTTTTTTAAACTATACTGTGTGCAGTTCTGGAACTCTCAGCACAGGAAGGACATGGAAGTGTTGGAGTGGGTCCAGAGGAGGGCCACAAAGATGATCAGAGGGCTGGAGCAGCTCTCCTATGAGGACAGGCCGAGAGAGCTGGGGCTTTTCAGCCTGGAGAAGAGAAGGCTTTGAGGGCACCTGATAGTAACCTTCCAGTATCTGAAGGGGGCCTACAGGAAGGCTGGGGA
>VWZE01001212.1:51812-66410 GCA_013396675.1 Eubucco bourcierii | reverse complement strand
CTGTACTAGTGGGAGGTGTCCCTGCCTATGGCAGGGGGTTGTAACTAGATGATCCTTGAGGTCCCTTCCAACCTTACCATTCTATGATTCTACATAATGGTATTATTAAAAGTATGTATAAACTACTGGCCATTATGTAGTTACAAAAAATGTCCTTAATGGAGTAAATCATGTAAGCCTCAGATGTTGAATTGCATGCTAGAGATTCCTTTTATACAATTGTGAGGTAACTTCAGTTTCCATGAAGAATTAATCTCAAATTGGGATTGAAAAATCATAGTTAACCTCTTTTGTAGCAAGTGTACATAACAGTTACTCATAGAAATACCGTTATATGATCTCATGGTAATTTTAACAGTTGATCTGAAAGGATAAATTGACTAAATTCCAAATCTAGAATAATAAGCATCTCAAAAACAGAACAGTGAGAGGAAATGTATATGACATGCTGCTAATGATTAATGCTGAAGCTTCATCTCACTTCTCATTTTTTGCACTCATAGCCTTATATCTCATTAAATTTTTGTGAGGGAGTGATGCATAGAAGAAATGGGAATGAAATTGCAACTTTCAAAAATGTCTTCTACAAACTTCTGTCAAATTTATCTGAAAAGATACCTTTATGTGTGGTATTTTATGTGCCTTTGGTGTCCTTAAAGATCCTCTCCATGCCTAGCTGGAGAAATACTTCACTTTAAACTTCCTTGTTTCTTAAATGTCAAATAAAAGTTACTGGTGTTTTATACAGGTGAGGAGTTGGAAGGACTTTGTGTTGCCAGAAACAAACATTCACAGTCTTGACTTGTAAGCAAGATTATTTAATCTATAACTCAAGTAGGCAAACTGAGAAGTAGTCAGTACAATCAGCAGAAATGCTATAGGTAAAGAAGCAAAGAAAGAAAAAGGCAGTGAAGTTATTCTGAGATAACAGAAAACCGTGTAAAAATAGGTAAAGAGCCTTACTGTAAGGCAAAAGATTTGAAAACTCTTTTGTCCTGGAGGATATCCAAGATTAATTATTTCAGGATAATCACTTTCATCACACTGTTACATAGTTCACATGAATTGTTGTGACACTTGGTTTTCTTTGTTCCTTTAGGAAATAAAGCAAACAACCTGCATGTTTTATTTTTTCCCTCTGACCTTTCATTACATTCCTTTTTAAAAACTATTTTCTTTATGTTCTCTACATCTGTCTGATAAATTTCCCCTACTTCACTCATTAGATTTGAGGTGCCTATTCTTGTTATGCAAGAGCAGGACAAATAGTAAGGGCAGAAGAAAGAGCTGATTGTACTGCTAGATTGCACAGTTATTTATACCAGGGCAAAAGACATACAGAGGACTACTTTCCAGAACAACTGCTCTTATCTAGACTTTTTAGAGTGTTTTTGAAGTTGTCTAGTGCTTATAGTGTATGTAGTCATTGAACCTTTGATTTTCAGCAGTTCATGTGACCTCTTGTAGTCTAACTTTTTCTCATTTGGAGAAAAGTCCCAAGCTATACCAGGGGAAGTTTAGGCTGGAGGTGAGGAGAAAGTTCTTCACTGAGAGAGTCATTGGCTACTGGAATGGGCTGCCCAGAGAGGTGGTGGAGTCACCGTCCCTGGAGGTGTTCAAAGCATGTTTGGACGTGGCACTTGGTGCCATGGTCTAGTCTTGAGGTCTGTGGTAATGTGTTGGACTTGATGATCTTTGAGGTCTCTTCCAACGTTGATGATACTGTGATAATATTATTCAATGCAGAGGGGTTGCATAGGTTGCATGCATTCCATCTTACTATGTATGCTTGCTTTTGTCACATATATTTCTGTGTCCTTCCTGTAGAAAACTTCATAGCTATTTTTTGTTCTTCTATTGTATTAAATACATGTAGAATTTTTACTTAAGGAATGTGTAGGATTATATTAGAATTTAGGTTTATCTCTATATTTACATGTTCTACAGAAAATACATTTAACATATGCAATAAAGAACTAGTAGTAGCTGCATGCAGGGTTTACCCTCATAGAATCATAGAATGGTAAGGTTGGAAGGAACCTCAAGGATCATCTAATTCCAACCCCCTGCCATAGGCAGGGACACCTCCCACTAGTACAGCTCACTCAAGGCCTCTTCCAACCTGACCTTGAACACCTCCAGGGAGGGAGCATCCACAACCTCCCTGGGCAACCTGTTCCAGTGCCTCACCACCCTCACTGGAAAGAACTTCCTCCTAACATCCAGTCTAAATCTCCCCTCTGCCAGTTTAAACCCATTGCCCCTTGTCCTGTCATTGCAAGACCTTGTAAATAGTCCCTCCCCAGCCTTCCTGTAGGCCCCCTTCAGATACTAGAAGGCTAATGTAAGGTCTCCTCGAAGCCTTCTCTTCTCCAGGCTGAAAAGCCCAAACTCTCTCAGCCTGTCCTCATAGGAGATCTGCTCCAGCCCTCTGATCATCCTCATATTTTTGTATAGCATCATATTAATTAATCAACAGTAGTAAAACATTAATTGTATCATGTAAATGTATACTTTAATTTGACAGTTCTTAGCAAGCATCAGAGATTGCAAGAATATTACCATAAATACATGTGTCTGGTCACTGACTTTCTCCAATATGATTTTAGTGTCTACTCCATTATATAGATACTATTTTTACTTTATATATTAAAAATTAAGTTTATCTCTTTATGCCATAAAGATGTATTACAACTTTATAATTGTGTATATCATGTATAAATTATATAGTTACTTATAATTGCATACATTTTAATACAATTGTATAATTGTGTCTATAGATAATTACATATAATTGTATATATTACATATAAATTACATAATTACATATAAATGACATATAGATTACATAATTACATATAAATTATATATAGTTTATAATCTTATAAGTATATAATGTGTCTTTGTGTAATGAAGTGTTTTTGTACTGGGAGACTATTAGAAAGAAAAGAAAGAACAATTGAAAGTATGTCGTGTTAGTCTGAAAGAAAACAGTTGTATTTCTCTTCAGATACTTCCAAAAAAAATTGTAAGGAAGAGACTCATGAGTCCTTTTTTCATGTTAAAGAATAGACATGGCTTTTTGAGTTGTCTCATTTACTCACCAGTCAGGTCCTCTCATGCCTCATTCAAGAAAATTGTATGGAACTAGAAAGTTCATCATCTTATTAGAACCATCTTTCTATATGAGAAATTGCATCGCTATGCATTGTGAAGCTGTTTTGGTTGTGTATAGGAATTGGCCATCCTCACATGTGCGTATCCCCCATTTATGTTAATGGCATATGAACACAGAAAAGGAAAACAACAGAAAATACATTCTTGACATTCAGAGTTAAATTCAACTTTCCTTATTTGTGTGGGGTAATTTTATCAGGAAGTATTATATCCTAAAGACAAGAAATGCCAATATTGGTATCTACATTTTTTCTTTATGTATTTTTGTTGGAGATTTTACTCTTATTAATGACTGTTCAAAATCACTCTCCCAAATGGCATAAGCATTTAAAATAGCGTGTGAAGGGATGAAGGGTTGGAAAAGAGAGATCTGTATCCTAAGTTTGCTTCTCATACAACGTAAAATATGGTGGGCAGGCTATGAATTTACGAGAATGTGATTTATTTTTTATGCCCCCAAATCCTTCCAACACCTGACTTGACTTTGATGTAGTTTAGTCTCTTATTCCTAGACTTCCTGGCCTGAAGGAAGGCTCCTTGCTGCATTTTAACCAATCACAGCAGTTATATCACTTCAGAGTTCTCCTATGCTTGTCAAGCTTGTCTGATATACTTAAGCAGAAGACGGGGGGGGCAGGAGAGATGAAGGCATGAAAATGAAGATCAAGTGCAGAATGAACAAAAGAAAGGTGGTTTTGGTTTTGTTTTTTTTTCTTGCTGGTGTAAGACTTATTTACCACTGGCATCCTCACAGATGAAACAACTGTTTTGTTTTTATATTTGCCTGCTTTTAGGCAAGTGTTTCATGTTCCAGGTTTAGAACATCTTATAGAATGGTAAGGTTGGAAGGGACTTCAAGGATCATCTAGTTCCAAACCCCTGCCATAGGCAGGGACACCTCCCACTAGTACAGGTTACTCAAGGCCTCATCCAACCTTGCATCTTCTGAAATTGTATAGCTGCTGATTTGATATCTCTTCAAGAGAAAAATCAATCATCATTATCTAATCTAACTGAATAATTAAAATTATTTTTTAGTAATGAATTTTAAATCTGTTTTTGTCCTCCTCCAGTGTTTTAGCCCATCGGTATGGTACCTTGCAACTTTTGTCCATATGAGCCAGCATTACCATGAGAGATATAAAGTCAGAAAAAACTACAAGTCTGCTTAGTTTTTAAACTCCACCTTGAATAAGGATCTTTAGTAAATCATAGGGAAGGCACACGTTAGATTTTCTCATGACCCTACAGAGGTGCATGACCATTTTTGGTAAAGGATGCAGCATACCACTGAAACAAAGACACTTTAGCTTAGAATATTTTGTTCATTTTTTTCTTCCAAGTTATAGAAAGAAGTAAAAGAGACACAGAAATTAAATGTGCTTTTTTTTTGCCAAAAAAGAAACTCTCTGTTCTTTGAAATGGGTATCAGTCTTTCTTATTGTTCCTCAAGTAGTTGTCTGTGAGCAAGTTTGTGTAAAGTGTGTTCTTACAGTCACGTAACAGCAAAGTTCTTGACTTAAATGTCATGTCTGATTTTACTATATGTACACAGTTATCTTGTTTGCATTTTCTGTAACCTAAGCATGATTGTAGGAGGAGGATGGTTGGCAGCTTACTAACATATCATTATGAAGTTATGTGTGATTTACATACATAATATATACATTTAACACTTTTAGGAAAAAAGGTTAAGATAATAATTGAATGCAAGAGTAATCATTGAATTATTGAACAGTAATTAAGATTTTCTATAAAACAAATTTCAGTAGAACTGGAGGAACTTACTGAACTGCCGTTTTTCCTAACTGTTTAAAATTGTAAGTGCATTCATAACTACAGACTGTATTCTATTTCTTAGATAATGCATGCTGTGAATTATGCTGTTCTTAAGGTAATACTGTATTATTAAATATTTTTACCTAATAAAATTTGAAAGATTCAGATGACTCGCAGCTGTGTTGGTTTTGAAGATATTAAACAAGTCATGTAGTTGATGGTTTTTAAAAGCTTAATCCAGAGACATATATGAGATTTTTTGGAATACTGAAGGGATGTACATAAGTACTTTCCATTCATAGTTATGCTCAGAAGCAGCCAAGAATCAGCTCTTAGAACAAACCTGTGACTTGCTCTGATTTATTCTGGCTTATATAACAGTTTTACTAGTTTCAAGTCCAAAGAGTAAAATCTGAACTAGAAATTTCCCAAACAGCTGTTAAGGCATGTCTTGGAAGATTTCTGCTTAGGGAAAATAAAAATACAGTATTATGCTGATAGTAACTTTGTTACCTCTGATTGTATTGAAAATGATGAAGCTGAGGCAAGCAAAATGACCATGAAATTTCTTGTTTGATGTGATTCTCATGATTTCTGGAATATTTTTCCACTTGCAAGTGATGCAGTCCAATCTCATGGCAGTAAAAGCATTCAACACGAAGTTACTGTTATGACTCTTGGTGTGCATATGTGCAGGATAATTGTTTAGTTTCTAGATTAGTTTCTAACAGAGTAAGTGGGAGTTTTGTCCCCTCTTGGCTATGAGCTTCCTTGTCATTATCTGCATGAACAAAAATTCAAAGAGGAGCTTTAAAAACTGTTCTCAGAATGGTTTTATTTCCATATATGTGGCATTTAGTGTTCGAATTAGATGTTACAAGTCAACAGAGCCAAGACTGGCTGTTAGTGTCCACAAAAAATGGTTCAAATGCTTAACATAAGACAACCAATAAACAGTCTCACTGGTCCTTTGAGAAGTATCCTGGGCAAATTTTCAGAATTGGTATTTATGACAGTCTTCAGATACTGCATTTCTCAATTTCCAAATGGCACAGTATAAAACACAGTACTTTGCAATTTAACTCCAAAAATCTTTTGCCTTACAACAGAGGCATGAAGTTAGCATTGTTACTCGGTTAAAAAAGATGATTGGCTTCTTTCTTCTGGTTTGAAAGGAAAAGTTAGGTTTACATTAGATCAGTTGAGAAATTATCACACACAAATTATTTTCCCAGTTATAAAACCTGTCGTTTTTGTCATAGAAATTGTCCCAGTGAAGCCTGATATTTAATAATTCCAGTGAAATTTATCTATAGTTTATCCCCATCTAGGATATTAAGAGTTTTAGTTCTTTGGGAGTTAACTGTGAACAGTAATTATGCAATTGCTCACTATTTCTTAGCAATTTCCATCTTCTGTAGGTGTAATTGTTTTGCAGTTATTAATGATCGTTAATGATAGTTATTAACTGTACCACTAGTATCATTGCTTCTACAGTAAACAAGGGATAGGTCATCTGAGCAAGCAGGTTCTGCCTTGTTTCCTAGTTGTGCAGTCTCAGTTTTTGCAGAGATAGATGGTGAACGTTATAAACTCTGAAAAATTCTTTTTTTTTTTCCAGTAATGTCATGTGAAGGCAAGGATGCTCTGTGGTTGCAGTAGCACCAACAACTTCAGAGCAGTATTAGTCTTGGATTTCAAAGTACAGATACCCAGCTATACTGAAGTCTTGCTGCTTCCTGCCTGTCACACATTCTTGTGTTACCACAAAATTATTTGTGCAGCTCTGTGGTGAAACAGACTGGAAAACTGATTTTTCTGTTCTAAGTGAGGTAGAAAAAGGAAGGTACTGCCAAGAGATTGCCTAACGATTTGACAAAAACAAACTTACAAGGCTTAAGACATCACTCAGAATCATCTTGCAGAATAGTATGAAGTTAAAAACCAATTAAATGCTGTGATACTGTAGTGGAAGGGGTAATTAATTACTGCTAGGTGATATTTTAAAAATATTAATAGAATTTATTCATATTAAATATTCAGAACTCGTGGCAACCCGCTCACCAAAATTATAATAGTAACAGGTTCTTGCATCATTATGAAAACTATATACAGGTTATAATAGGATCTAAAAATAACTATTAAATGTATATATTAATTGAACTCGACTAAACTGGAAGAGAAAGCTTTGCGCTCGGTGTACCGCTTGCGGTCAGTTACACTGCTTGCTCACTAGATGACGCAAGGAGCAACTTTCTGCTTATGGCAGAAGGCAATTAACGATTATCAGAGGCTTTTGGTATTTACTCACACAAATATTATCTGACAGTACCCAAAACTTGTGGCGGGGCTGCTGTCAGTAGTTGTTAGAGGCTTTAGAGTTTCCCCAGGCTTCTGGGTGCTGGAGAAAGGAGACAGACGATCTCTGACCTCTTCCTGGCTTTCTGGACAATTTGTGTTACCTCCAAGGCCTCCATCTGGGCAGAAGGCTTTCAGGTGCAGGCAGATGTCTTGCGGTGTACAGTCTGGGCACGGTGTCACGCCAGCTATTCAGGCTGAATGCATGACAGGTATCAGAGCCTCACCTCAGGATCAGTGAGGCAACAGGCACGGATGCAATAGCAGACACACCTTGTAATGGCAAAGCGCATGCAGTGCTCCCTGCTCATCTCCTTTTATCCAATACAGCTCAAGACTAATGGGCCTTTGGCCACAGGATAGCCAATAAAATGGCAGTTATCCAAGATGTGACCATATTGGGTGAAACCATAGACTTATTTTACCCTTTTTTGGGCAGAACACAGGCAACCGTGTGCACCTTGTTTACCGCAGTTGCTGTGCCGGCCACAGACACCAGACTTAGTGGCTCCAACTTCTTTGTCCTTTTTCCTGCCGTCACTCTCCACAAAACAGAAGTAGGGAGAGCAGAAAAACGTACCTGGGCAATCCAGGACATGTACAAGCCTAATTTGACCTGCTTAGACCTACCACGACAGATACAAAGATGTAAGTCACATTCTGCTAGTACCATTTAAGAGTAAAGCAGCTGTTAATTCAATGAACGGAAAACTGTCTTCAGACATGAAATGTTATCGGTAAAAGTGGAAGTGAATGACACCATTCAAAGATTTGAAGCACTCATAAAAATATTAATACTTATGTACCTGCAATTATTACTTTCTTTTACAAGGGAAAATATTCTGTTATTTAAATAAAGATATTTCTCACTTCAGCATCTCAGACTGTACTTTCATAGTCAGTAAGAATCAATTTGTGCCCTACAGGATCACCCAGAGATACAGGTATAATCTGCAACAAGAAAAGGCAAAACACTTTTCTTTATTTCTGTTTGAATTTATCAATACATGTGATAGGGAGTTTCTACCACCTCTATCCTTGTATGCGTCACAGGATAGCCAGCATGTGGAAGCATAGAGAAACACACAGAAGCACAAGCAGAAAGTTAAACATATTAGTGTATGATAGTTCTACTCCAGAAATGAGCATCTCACCATTTGTGGAGTTGGTTATAAAGCAAAAGTCAACATGGAACACATAGCTTGGAGAAAGCCAAGTAAGATTGCTGCATGAAATATGAAAGAGAAAAATAGTAAATGACTGTTGCAGTGGAGTAGGGGCCGGGTGCTAAGGCAAGTTGTGTCAGCACCATGTATTTTTTGGGTTCATTTCAATACTTTGCCGTGATCTATTATAGCTGGCATTTGCCTGTTGATCCCACTTCAAAAAGCAAGTTACAATCATGTGTTTTTCATGCATATTCTACTGATGATGTTGTTCTGTAAAATATGGGGAAGCTGCTACTTGGAGTTATGTTCTTCATTCTGGAGAAATTGGAATGAAATACCAAATGATTGACTGCAGCAGAATAGGTCACAGAACAGGCATTTCACCTTTATAAAATCTTAGAAAGGGAAGGCAGTATTTTCCTAACATGGTCCTTGGCATGCATGCTGCTGTGAAATTGAAAGAGATTCAACATGAACCAGTAAGGCACATGAGGAATAAATCTTTTTTCTATAATATTTGAAATTGATTGAAAAGTTGATGCTAAGAATTAGAAGTCAATCATTTTCATAAAAAGCAATCATAGCAATTCTATCAACTCATGCTGTCAAATGAAAAGTAATATATCAGATTTAAGCTTTCCAGAACTTCCCAACTCTAATCAGAATAATGTAACAGCCCCTGCAAAATCTTGACTATGGCTTTGAAAGTTAGAACACAGAAAAACGTTCTCTTTTTATGTGTTGGTGCTTCTCTGGAGCTGAGCTTTATTTTCATTTTTCTGAATAAAAAAAGTGAAATATTTCCCCAAGGGCATAACTGTATAAATCTCTGTGGCCTAAACCAAGAAATGTTAGAAGACTCTGAGAGAAATTGTCAGATAGGTGACAGGCTGCTTGAAAGCTTTCTTCTGTTTCTGATTCTTCAGCAATTTTTTTTTTCTTTTTCACGGTATCACCTGTTTCATATCAACTCACCTGATTTTTATAACTTCCTTTGGAAAGAAATCTTCTTAAACATTTAAGTGACCTCTGGTACTTCTTTGTGATCCTTTGAGTGTTTTGCTCTTGCTGAAGAGCCTTTACTTACCAAGAGACACTAACTCTTAGATTTCTATCTTTCTGTGAATATAGGAGAACACTTGGAAATTTAAATATCCATCATATTATTATCTGAGAAAATAGGTGCATTCCATGCAACTTGGGTGTTATCCCCTTGCCTGAATTATTAATTTTCCAAGCAGGACTGAAAAGAAAAAGAATAAAAAATGCCAGGGACTGAAACATTGGGTTCTTTTTCCTTTTTTTTTTTCCTACTTTTTTTGTAACTGGTAGGTGAAAGCAAATAGCATATGTAGCTTTATATTGATATATTATGTTATAAAATATTAGTAATCTGTAAATGTACCTGAGTAAATTTCACAATTCTTGGAGTTCTACCAACACTGATTCCTATATTTTTTTCTATGAAGGCTTTTATAGTTGTAGTTCACAGCTTACAGTTTGCCTCATCCCCAGGTTCGCGCCCTTTAAAAGGGCATAAAGAGACAAAGAACTGCACTTCTTACACTGGAAAAGTAAATTAGAGTAGAAGTAATGAGTTTTCATCTCTCTCTCTGTGTTTCTCTCTCTAGCACTCTTAGACCATCTGTTTGTAACAGGTCCAAATTCTAAATGTCCTTTCTACTCCCCAGTTAAAGGCAAAAGAAGGCTTCTTCTCAACTCTTTCTCCCTTGGGCAGGTGGTTGTCAGTCTGTATGTCCTGACAGATAGAGGCTGTGTCTAGCCCTTCTAATGGCACCAGGCAGTGGAAAGTGGGGTTAGGAGCAGTATGTTTGGTTATTCTTGTTTTGGGTTTGCTGTTTTCAAACTGTCTCCATCTCTTTTATGGTGTTTGCTTGCCTCTGCTTCCACATTTGCTCTCCTCCAGAATCCCCATGACAAGTTCCATTCAGAATACAAACAGTTAGTGTATAAATCAACGAAACAAGTCAAATCACACCATTTAAGTATCTTTAATTTCCATTTAAACTTGCTACAGATCAAGAAAAAGTAAGGTAAAATACTGAAATAATTTTTACAGGGTTGGAAGGGGAATTAAGGCAAAGAGGTAAAGGATGAAAGAAAACGCAGACTTTATTACTGCATTTGTATCAGAAGCTAATTTTATTTTTACAAATGTAGTGTGAAATTTGATATTGTGGGGTTCAGACTGTTGCTTACTGTTCTTTGCCCAGTGTTTTCGTAATGTTAGATCTTGCTTATATTGTTGGAGGGGAAAGAGATTGTTCTTACTACCTTGACTTATCACAGTACGAGTTCATGAGTAACTAGGTTGGTCTTGGGTTTGGTATGAGCATCCTTACGGGAGAAACTGGCTAGATCCAAGTGTGCTACAAAGCATAATCAGAGAGAAGAGAAAGCAGAGGGTTTCAGAGAGAAAATATATCTCAAATCAAAGCACATTACTCACAAAGATTCAGGTAGCTTGCAGTATTGCAAGCAAGTGCCTGTGGAACCGGGGGACAGGGTGAGGGGACCATTTGGATTTTGTTTTTTGGGGGTTTTTTTGGTTTTTTTTAGAGGTGGTTGTAATTCATTTGAGACTAAAAGCCAACTTTTTTTCATTACCTACCATACATGTAAAAGTCAGCTATTCTTTATGATGAACCTTGTACGAAAAGTAGAGAGCATTTTTCCATCTAATTAATGTTATAATATTTCTTTTTTTTCTTAGTGTATCTACTGGATCATTTCCAATGCCTCTTTAGAAAATACTGTCTTTTTATATTTACTTGCATTGTTTTATGACTTCTTATCCTACTTCAGGGAAAGTAAAAGGTGAGGAAAAAAACCCCCAATCCAAAAACTAAACTCCTATCGACAAAGCCTACTCAAAGTTATATTTAAAAATTTAAAAAAAAAAATCTGTTATCAAGTAGAGTGTTCTGCCTTTGAGAGTGCCAGAAGTCTTGAACTTGAGTTGTAACAGTATCCTTTCATCTTGTAAGAGCAAGAGCAAGGTTTGATACATACACAGAGATGATCTTTAAGCTTTCAGGGCTCAGTGATCATCCCAGGGATGCTTGGAACAGGAAAATTTCCAAATAAGTTGTCATCCTTTATAGGAAAATACTTTGTAAATCATCCTGCATGCTACTTTTTATTAGATTAAGTACATAGTCAGAAAACTTTTTCAGATCCAGAACTTTGATTGCTTTGAAGTCACAATTCAAAGGGAAAGTTATCTGATCGTTTAGAGACATGGACTAAAATATTGGTGGGAATGACGGTTCAAGAAAAGTGCATGGGTTATGGACCATATTTTCTTTTGAGCTCCATGTGTATCTCTTAGAACTTGTAACAAGACAAATTGCCCAAAGCAAAGTGTGCTCAAGTTGCTTTGCTTTTCTTTTCTTTTAAATTGTCTGTCTCAATTTCTCCATTTATCTCTACTGGTTCTTGAGGTGATGACCTTCCTTCAGCCTGGATCTGCTAGAGCTAATATACAGCTGATACTGTGCGAGTGTAGCTAACAAAGGGTGCTTCTATGCTAGTGGTGCTCCTGGGAATATAGAGAGCCCTGTAGTTATCTTCTCTGTGATTAGTTTCTCATTTCATAGAATCATAGAACGATANTGGGCAACCTGTTCCAGTGTCTCACCACCCTCAATGGAAAGAACTTCCTCCTGACATCTAGTCTAAATCTCCCCTCTACCAGTTTAAACCCATTGCCCCTTGTCTTGTCATTGCAAGACCTTGTAAATAGCCCCTCCCCAGCCTTCCTGTAGACCCCCTTCAGATACTGGAAGGCTACTCTAAGGTCTCCTGGAAGCCTTCTCTTCTCCAACCTGAATAACCTCAACTCTCGTAGCCTGTCCTCATAGGAGAGCTGCTCCAGCCCTCTGATCATCTTTGTGACCCTCCTCTGGATCTTCTCCAACACTTCCATGTCCCTCCTGTGTTGAGGGCTCCAGAACTGTACACAGTACTCCTCCAGGTGGGGCCTGATGATCCTCTGGTGCAAGTGCAAGAAAAACACCCAACTTTGTTAATTGTGTATGAGACTAGTGCAAAAGGAAGATAAATTATTCTCATCACATTTGCTATCCCATCTCTTCATAATAGCTCAGAATTAAGCCAATTTGTCTTACTGTGGTAACAAGCAAGTTACATTTATATTACTGCAAAACTATATAACTGATCGACAAGACTAAAAAAAAAAAATCTAAAAAAAAAATCTGTATTTTCATTGTTAAAATGTCTAAACTTTATCAGCAAACATGCTGTCTATCATTAGTTATCCATTGATCCTTCTCTCTTACTTCAAGCACTCTTGTAAATCATTTGATCAGGATACAACTCTGCAGGGATTGTTAGCTATTCTGTCACATCAGATGATTCCTCCTCTTTTTTTCCTTGGATGGCAATCACAGGATGAAAATGGTAAGTTCTTGTGAGATATCTTCTAACATCTGGTTTTTGATTGGTTTCTCAGGCAGCTGGGCTAGACATGCTAGAAGAATTTCTGAGCTGCGCTCATAATGAAGTGGATTTCTGGCCTCTCTAAGTGCGGTGTCACTTCCAAGAGCCCTTCAGATATTAAATGATTTGCATGTATATCTTATCAGAGTTTAAAGGTGCAGATTATTATTCAGCCAGGAACTGCAAATGTATGGTGTAAACTGAATGTGTTGCATAGCCATAGGGCATGTGGACAGCTGCATAGACTGTTATGATGGTTGTTTTGTTTTATACATCAACATGTGAAAAGCCAAAACACTCAAACTGTAGTAAATTACTTCAAGATTCTTTTTAATAACAAGATTCAAAATAGAGGCAAAGGAAAAGAAGGTGTAGGCTTGGTGTGAGCAGATCAATGATCTGCTTAACCTAGTGGCTGAACTGAAGGATGAAGTGGAAAGGCTAAGGGCTATAAGGGAATGTGAAAGGGAGTTAGATTTATGGCACCAGGCTCTGCAGACCCTTTTAGCAGAGGGAGGTGACCCAAGAAACAAGGGGGAATGGACATGGGTGCCTGTCAGAAGGGGCAAGGGAAACACCTTCCAGCCCCCTTCACCCTCTCAGTTGCCCTTGCACAACAGATATAGGGCACTAGAGGTTGAGGGTGAGGTGGTTTTGGAGGCAGAAGTAACACCATCTGGGGGGTTGACTAAAGTAAATCAGCCCTCTACTCGCCATCAGTACTGGTACCCAAAAGGAAAAGAGGAGGGTAATTGTTATTGTTGATTCCCTTCTGAAAGGAACTAAGGGCCTCATACCTCAGCCAGGCCCCTCCCGCCAGGGAGTCTGCTGTCACCCTGGGGCCCGGGTCAGGGATGTTACCAGAAGGCTGCCTACTGTAGTACAGCCCTCTGATTACTATCCCTTGTTGGTTATACAGGTGGGAAATGATGAGGTCGATACCAGAAGTCTAAATGCAATCAAAAGGGACTTCAATGTACTGGGAAAAGTAGTTGAGGGATCAGGGGGACAGGTGATCTTTTCATCAATACCTTTGGTTGCAGGTTGGAATGTTGAGAGGAATAGGAAATCATGCCTGATTAACAAGTGGCTCAGAGGCTGCTACCACCAGCAAAATTTTAGGTTCTTTGATCTTGGGGAACTTTATATGGCCCTGAGTCTGCTAGTGACAGGTAGGGTACATCTCTCTCAGAGGGGGAGAAAGATCATGAGCTGGCAGAGCTTGTTGAAAGGGCTAGACCGGAATGGGGAGGGGGCCAAACACAGCAGTACTGGAGACAAACCAAAGGAGGCTAAGGGTGGCAGGCCAGAGAACAGGGGTAAAACCAGCAGCCCAGCTGCAGTGTATGTGCACTAATGCACGCAGTATGGGTAATAAACAAGAGGAGCTGTAAGCCTTAGTACAAGAGGCAAACTATGATGTTGTTGCCATCACAGAAATGTGGTGGGATGGCTCACACAACTGGAATGCAGTTATCAGTGGCTACTGACTCTTCTGAGAGACAGGTGAGGGAGAAGGAGTGGAGGAGTGGCCCTATATGTTAGAGATGATCATGGACAGAGGAATGGAGTGCACCCTCAGCAAGTTTGCCACTGACACCAAGCTGTGTGGTGCAGCTGACATGCTGGAGGG
>VWZE01001212.1:0-51478 GCA_013396675.1 Eubucco bourcierii | reverse complement strand
AGGCTTCGAGGGGACCTGATAGTAGCCTTCCAGTATCTGAAGGGGGCCTACAGGAAGGCTGGGGAAGGATTATTTACAAGGTCCTGCAATGACAGGACAAGGGGCAATGGGCTTAAACTGGCAGAGGGGAGATTTAGACTGGATGTTAGGAGGAAATTCTTTACAGTAAGGGTGGTGAGGCACTGGAACAGGTTGCCCAGGGAGGCTGTGGATGCTCCCTCCCTGGATGTGTTCAAGGCCAGATTGGATGAGGCCTTGAGTGAGCTGTACTAGTGGGAGGTGTCCCTGCCTATGGCAGGGGGTTGGAACTAGATGATCCTTGAGGTCCCTTCCAACCTTACCATTCTATGATTCTATGTCATGCATAAATTGGTACCTGATTATAGCTAGAACTCTGAAAAGTCAAAAAATCATTTCAGTAAGCATATAAAACTAGAATACTTGTAATTTCTTCTTGGGCTTTGTTTGAAAAAATAACCTGGATTGAAAGAACTGTGTCTGCTTGGATACTGTGAATTCCTTTGACAACGAAAAGGACTTGTAAGTTACTTCAAAGTGTCAACATTACCAGTGCACTGATGTAGGAATGTAAAGAGGAACTTGCGTTTTTGGTGATGAAGTGAAAAAAATATGAAATCAGAGAAATTACAAGTAAAGCATTAGGAAGAATTAGACCATTCTCTTACTGTACTTTTTTGCTTTCCTTGCTGAAATATTAGTGTTTGAAGGTATGTCAACCTGAGATTGGGATATACTATTTTTCTAATTTCTGAACAAGTAAAATAATTTTCATATATTAGCAAATAACATTTTTTTTCCATATTAAAATTGTCAACAAGATTTAATTTATACTTTGGTCAGATAGAAAAGAAACATTTACAATGATACAGAGTTCAATTTCTTGTTTGTTTTACTTTATTACTTTATCTATATTTTACTCTTGATATTAGATATTTTGTAAAGATTTTTTTTAGATCTTTTTATTTTAAATTCTTACAGAATTCCCAAGTAGTTGATCTTCTGCTCATGTGGGTGGAAAATTAAGGAGCTACAATTGATCTGGACATGAGAAGCTTTAGTGGTTCCCTGCAGAAAAAATGTTTGATTTCCTTTTAGAGAATGAGCTACAGCTCAGCATATCTGACTTGCAATGTTCTGCAGAGCGTGTAGCAATCTTCTCATCTTACCAATTCTTGTAGGAGAATTCAGCAAACTGGTTTTTTAAACCAAAAGATAGAGGTTGACTGGAAAGTGTCTAGATCACACACTATGAGTTAAGGAAGGAAATGTTCTTGTATTTCATAAAGGAAATGAAAGGGAAGTAAGAGAGTAGCTGGAAATTTCTTTGTGAGGCATTGTTTTGGAGCACCGGTGTGGTTCTTCTGTTACTCTGGGACTGATCTTGGCATGAGACGTACTGGTTGGTGTGAGGAGCTCAGGACAACTGTCATGCTGCACAAACTGGTTGGCACCAAGGCTTGCAGGCTTCTTGGTGCAGCAGCATTTTTTCAGCAAAGCCTACAAACCCTTTCCAATAGTACAATGCAGATTCAGGATGGCAATATTTGTGGTTTGGTTTGGTTTTGTTTTCCTTAAAAACTTAACATCTGAAAGTGAGTAAGTATAAATGGCAGGCATTAATCTGTCACTCCAGAGCAAGAGAGTATGTTGATGGTGAGTTATTTTTCTAGTAACCTCATGTGAATTTAAGTTTTTTAAAATAATCTCAGACTTGTGAGAAGAAACTAGAGTAAAACTGAGCAAATCTGCCTTGTCATTTACTAAACAGACAACTGGATTCTTAGAAAGACCATAAACAAACCAAAAGATAATTTTTCAGAGTGTAATTTCCCCCTTCTCCCACAGAGAAGGTACATGGTTCTTCACTGAACTATATAAACTAAGAGAAAAAGAGACAAAAGGTTGTGTCTAAAGAGCCATGGATTGGTTGCACATTTATTGACTGAAGAGAGTATAATGGGTTTACCAAGTCATTTGAATGTTAGACAGTTGTGAAAAGATAGACTTTAATTAAAAGCAATTGTCAAAGTCAATTGTAGAATTCTATTCTCTTGTACTGGAGCAAATCTCTTGTTGCTTTGAAATGCATCTTATTTAAATTTGCAAGTAAACAACCAACAGCCACTCTCTGCTTCAAATAAGAAAACAGTTCCAAACCTGATTGAAACCTCCTTCCACCTGGGAGCCTGCATTTTTGGACCATTACTCTTACCTATCATATGTTTTCCTTACTCTACTTTCTTTCCTTTGAGAACACAGAGTAGTGTTCTTTTCATATGTAACATTGTAACATCTAATACATCTATAATTGTTTGAGGCATTAGCACTCTTTTTGTAATTTCATACTTTTAAAAAATTTAACAGCTTATTAAAATGTTCTCAGTTGTTCCTTTTGTTTGCTGGGCTGAGAAAGAGCTCTTCTTATGCTGTGCAACTGTACAAATAATGGTGCCATGGAAAAGTCGTTTGCTTGAAGTTACATTGTAAAGAAAAGTTTTGTGGGTGGAATTTATCTGTCTGCAGTAAGGTAGAAAAGCTGTCCTTGAAAATGCTAGCTGTTAAAGTATTACCACCTGGTAGTTTGAACCGATATTGTCATTAAATTGGCTTCCCAAAAGAAAGCTGTACTACTCAAAGAAACAGATGATAACAGAAGCAGTTTCCTCTGTACTTTGCCAAACCTTCTTCCAGAATAGGGTCAACGTTTGTCAATTAGGAATGCTTACTTCTCATTTTACATTGTTTTTGGTTTATGCTGGTTAACAGTGGACTTCTCTCATCAACAATATAGAATGAGATTTTGACTTGATTCCTAAACCGGGAAAAGGCACATACAGACAATGGCTGGTTTAAAAAGATGAGTAACTATGGAAATACGGTAACATTCAGAGTTGAAGCAGATAGTGCAATATATTTACTTGGCTGACAGCACTGTTTATATGTCAGAGGGCATGAAATAGTGCCTTGATGGCTACTGGAGCTCAGCTATGCTGTACCAAGGTGTGCAGAGAAAGGGAAGATGTCTGCATGCCATCAAGACCCCTCTGCTGAAAGAAAGGTGGTGCGAGTGGTGCTCAGTGGGTGATATTATGGGTTTGTGGTCTCAGAATAAGCTGGTCAATGCAAGGACAGTTTCTTTCCTGTGGATAAGGATGATTAAGGGACACAACAGCTTTGGAATAAAGAGAGGCTTTGGAGCAGATGTGCAGACCAATAACTTGTTCTCCAGTCTGTTTCAGGGCTCAGATCAACAATGTGCTGTCCATGGCAGAGTTCATGGCAAAGGCACAGTTTAGTCATGAATCCAGAAACCAGCTGTTTTCTCCGTGAACATGCTTACAGAGGTTGAGCATTTTGTGGTAGAAAACGTTCATTATGTCTGTATGAGACACAAACTCGTTTTCTCATTAGATGTTCCTAGTGCTCTCATTTCTGTTCAGAGATGTACTAACTAAACGGTAGTCAAATAAATCAGTTAGAAATACAGGAACTACTGAGTAAGCTGTGTTACTTTAGCAGACTTGATAAAAGCTTTAGAAGGTGAGCTTAGCAGTCAGTGCATTTCAGACCATTTTCATGAAGATGGTTGTAAAAAGGGTTATACTTGTTGACTTGGGAAATCTTCATCTCTTGATGGCATTACTGCTTTGTAAGGAAGGAAAGGTCGGATTTTCCTTCAGACTTGACTTAGTTTTGAGTGGAATCCAATTTTCCTAAAGTTATCTGTCTATATGTTGGATGTTTAATGTAAACTAGCCATTGGGCTTTTTCCTATGATCATGGAGAGAGTCAGCTGCAGGAGATGATTCACATCAGACCAAAATAAGTGATTAAGTTACATGGTATCAGTAACACTCTTTATGGTATTGCTTATGTCCTGGGAAATTGAGCCTTACGGATATTGCTAAAGAAGAAGTTCCGGTGTTTTTTTAGAGTGGATGCAGTTATCATTTTCGTACTGCTGGAGTGGTATTATTCCTCCTGAGGTCAGTTATCTGGAAGTTACCCATACAGACCCATTTTCTGTGAAGAACATCCAACACAGTAAGTTCTGCTGGTTATTCTGCACTGACATTTCTTTGTATTAACACAAAATTGCTATCTGAGCTCACCCTTCAGGTTTTAACTCCAGTTTTGGCATTATTCTTCTTACTGCATTTAGAAAAATAGGTGAGCTTTCTGTCTCATTTTCTGTAATGTCAGCAAGATTCATAATTTCTGTAATTTTGTTGTTAACTCGTAATAAATCAGGACCTCACTTGAATCATGAACCCAATGAAGATAATCACAGAATTTTTGTCTGTGAAGTCTTTATTAAGTAATTTAAAATCTTATACCACTGAGAGCCATTGTTTGGGCTAATTGTATGCTTATATTGTGTTGCCTTCCAGAGGCAGCAACTGTCATAAGGCAGCGTTGCCGAAGATCTTAATTGTCTCAATACATCTTGGTGTGCTTTAATGCCTTTAACTTAATTATGCAATTTAATACTGTTAGTAAGTCTCGAATTACATTAGTTCAGCAGAGACAAAACCTAATGTGGTTACGTGGCATAGGAATGGAAGCACCTGTATTTTTAAGGGTTATCTCCTAATACAGCAATTACTCAGCAAATGTCTTGTTCAGAGGGTTCACATAATGTTATGCTCATATGTTCCTGGGGGCCAGTAGAGACCTTATATGTAATTTATTGCTTACAATAAAAGGTCAAAAGTCACAATTACAAGATGTCTCAGAAAGAGAATCTAAAAAATTAAGACCATTGCCAATTGCCTGAGTGCCTGCAGAAGTGGGAAATACATTAAGTAAAACATACTGGTAGGGAATGTGCTGTACTCTGTATTCTGGGGAAAGGTAATAAACAAAATCAAAGCTATTAGTCCTTGCCAATCTAACCTGGGGACTCTTCTTACCTTCATATTTGGTTATTACCTTAAAGATGTTTTATTATTTTAATTTGTTTACAGAACCTGAATAGGTGCTTCCAAAGTTCAGTATTGCCAGTAGCATTGGTTTACATCACTTTGAGATTGGTCTGATATGGTTAACCTTTCCTTGAAGAAGAAAATGGGGTTTTAGTGTACTTTTACCTTATCTTTCTTAAATATTTTAAAATGTAAGTTGCCTCAAGTCATCTTACGAACACCCCTCCCCATCATTTTCTTTGCTTCCTAAAATGTCACTATGAAAACTGTTGTTATGAGTGATGCAAAATTAATAATCAATATTAATTTTGATATCCACTTGATGGTTGTTAATAACTATGAAATTTGTTTATTAACATTAAATCCCACCAGGAAAGTTATTTACAAGGTTCAAAAAGCACTGTTTGGAAATTTATACTCACAGGGAACGGGCAAAACTGGAACACTTTAAGAGGTAACCAGCAAACGCAAACATTATACTGGAAGAGAAGGTTCTTGACAGTCAGTATACCACTTGCGGTTCATTGTGTCGCTTCTCCACTAGATGGACGCAGGAAGCTCCTTTCTGCATATGGCAGAAGGAAATTAGTGATTACAAGAGGCTTTAAGTATTTACTCACAAAATATTATTGGACAGAACCCAAATGGAGGGGTTGCTGTCAGTGGTCTCAAAGCCATTAGAGGCTTTGGAGTTTTCCCAGGCTCTTTTCTCAGGCAGCTGGGAGTTGGCACAGTCTCTGACCTTGTTNGTTCCTGGTTGTGGAGTTCCAGACAGTTCAGGATGCAACGAGGCAGCAGCAGCATACTGTGCTACCTACTCGTCCNGAGTTTTCCCAGGCTCTTTTCTCAGGCAGCTGGGAGTTGGCACAGTCTCTGACCTTGTTCCTCTTGATTCTCCATTCAGTAGAAGCCTTGCAGAGGGCAGGCAGGATGCAATGCCATGTGCAGTCTTGACACAATGTCACACTGGCTATGCAGGCCAGTCATATGTAGGCATTTAGAACCTGTTCCTGGTTGTGGAGTTCCAGACAGTTCAGGATGCAACGAGGCAGCAGCAGCATACTGTGCTACCTACTCGTCCCTTTTTATTAATACAGACTGAGACTAATGGGCCTTTGGACATAGATTAGCCAATCAGAATGGCAGTTAGCCAAACTTGACCATATTAGGTGAAACCATATGCTTGCTTTACCCAAATTTGGGCAGAACACAGACCTTGCACAAGGCAAGTGTGTGTACCTTGTTTCCTGCAGGATGCAAAACAAGTCTGAGCAAGCCAGGACTTCTATAAGCCTATTTTGACCTGCTTAGGTGTACCATGACGACTCCATATCCAGGAAAAACAGAATCATTATGCTTTAGGGCACATTACTGATACCATGAAGGTATAGAAACAGTACTGCTGTTCTTTGATTACAAAGAGAGAAGGAGATGTACACTGGCAAAAAACACGGTAATCCCAGCTAGGAAACAGGGCTGGGGTTGCTATCCATTCTCAAGGGAAATGTGTACTTTTACGTTTTGTCTAGATGACAACACTTCTATTTAATATAATGACCTGTAAAATCGTAGAATAGCAAAGCAGCACTGCAATGCAGGATTGATTATAGAGGATCAGCTAGAAGTGCCTCTTCTTGCCTGTGGAAGTCATAGCCTACATACAGTGTACAGATCCTCTGGTCCACAGTTGGTTCTGTCCTGCTAGGGTATAGGTCATTCTGTTCCTGTCATCAATACATCATTAGAGCTTAATCTCCTATATCACTAACTCAGTTTTTATATTTCTGTAGTTATCTTTAGCATTTCTCTCATATTAACTCATTTGAGTAAACCTATATCAACTATAAATGTTGATTTCTACTGCGGTCAGTTCCAAGCTTTTTACAATACTCAAATAAATCCTGTGCAAAGACAGACCTGTATAGCCTGAGCAGAAGTGTTAAACAGTGGTAGAAAACCCATTAAAGTATTTCCCCTTGGCTGTCTGTCTAGTTTTAGCAAATTATTGGAATCAGGATGACATAGTATACTTTGTAAATTTGGGAATCTGATTTGTTAATTAAATTGTGACTTTAATGACAGAATGGCATGGCACAGGGGTTTCATGTCTTCCCAAGTACTGTTCTTTTTATTCTTCATCGCTTTCTTCATCAGCTGGAAGCTGTTTAGCTTTTTAGTTTTCGTAACCATTCAAAAAAAAAAAAACCAAACAAAAAAACCAACCAAACAAAAAAACCACCCAACAACCAAAACATCAAAAAAACCCCAAACCCCAAAATAAAAACCCAAGATATCAATAAGGAGGGGAAAGGCAGAACTGCTTTTTTCAATGCTGAAGCTCTGTGAACTAATCCAGTACAAAATTAGTAACACATCTTTAGATACAGCTGCACAGAAAGCCACACTGCAAGTGATCTGCAGAGGTGAACAACTGCAGTCCTAAAGCTTAGTTGGGATGTCCCCCATAGAGGGTTAGGGGTATTCCCCTGCAGGGAGTGCTCCTCTCCGGTTTTGGTCCTAATGCCTGTGTGACTGTTCACAACACAAAATCTTAACAGTGATAAGTAAGTTACATTCCTAGCAATGAGAAATTGTAGTTAAAAATCAAAAGCAGCAGCTACCACTTGTTTACGGTACGCTAGACATCGTTGTAGCCTATAAACAGTGCATTAACTACGTGCTTTCAGTCTAGGCTTTTAAGTACCATTAGGCTTTCTCTCTTATGCTCTGAGACCCAAAATGGGGAACCTGTCTCTTTGAACATTGAGAGCGGTGATTGCCAGACCATGCAGTACTGCCTTTGCTGGATGGTGAAGTATCCTCATAAAGCCTGGGGTTGTGATCCTTGCCAATTCATTGTGTGGTTTATGCTCTTTGGAGCTTTAGCCTGTGACAGTATGTTTAGAACCTAGTGCACTGAAAGAGCAATGCTTTGAGGCACTGCTCTGTGGGCTGGAGCAGCTGAACTGCTGCAGTCACTTCCATGGTGGTACAGAGGGATAGGAACAGGGTTTGGTTTTTTTCTATGCCAGCTCCTCTCTGTTGCTCTGTTACTTGTGTCAGTTCCTACTCCAGCATGGAGCCTCCTCGGGCTGAAATTCTTCAGGATGAACCTGCTTCAGCCTTGGCTTCCTATAGACTGCAGGTCTTTCAGGGCATGTCCACTTGCTCCTGCATAGACCACCTAGAAGTGCTTTGTTCAGCTGTGCCCTGAAATGGGTACCTTGGATCTGCCTGGTACTGGCTATGCCTGGCACAGGGCAGCATCAGCCTCTCGCCACAGAAACTACCTTACAGCTTCTCACACCAGCACCTGGGCTCAGATCACTGAAAACAGAGATAAATTCAAGCCCTGCTTGTTTAAAGAGACTTTTGTACTGAAGGTTGCATCAGTGCTACCATGTTTGCTGGTGTCCCTAGGGCATGCAGGAGCATCTCCTTCCCCTTTATTTTAAATAAGAAAATAAAAAAGTGATTTCTTCAGCTTCACAAATACATTTAGTGAAACTTCTTGGATAAAGAGGTTTAGTTCCAGTAGATGCAATTACGACTTGTGTCAATATCTCTTGAGTGTGGATGGAGCTGAAGGATTAATATTTCACCTCTTTTTTTCTTTGCCTTGTAGTTTGTTTTTTGGGTTTTTTTTTCCCCCAGATGTGGGCTTACATGTTTGAATATAAAAGCTGCCCTGCAGTGTTTTTCTATGTTCATTTAGAGGGTTAAGGTTTGCATATACATACTGTTAACTTGCATTTGATGAGTGACTTTTGGTAGGAGTGTGTGGGGTATTATTGCACCACTTGCCAAGAGTTTATCTTCTCTCTATGAAAATCTCCATTAATGCTGTAATTTTTTTATCATAAGTTTAATTAAGACATTTTCTGAGTAATTTTATGTATACTAGATATAAAATGGAATTTAGAAGGAAATTCATGATTACTGAAACTTGCCTGTATTGCCTAGCAGTCATATTTAGGAAAGGTCAAATTATGGGACATTTCCTACCTCGGTACCCCAGTAAACAGGCAGCACATTTCCATTAACAGGCCTACCATCCCTTTTCAGAAAACTCTATCTACTTCCAGCTAATAAAGCACCATATCACTCACAGCACATTGAACTGCCTCATGATAATTCAAAAGGTTACTTGCAGTTTTCCACTCTCTTTAATACACCAGACACATATCTCATGTACAAAAGTAAGACCCAAGTATTTCATGATATATTGAAATTTCTAATGTTTTGTGAGGCATCTTTTTTAGTTGGTTTTGGTGGTTGGTTTTGTTTTTTTTTTTAAATTTTATTTTGTGGAATGGATTGTTTGTTTTTTCTGTGTAGAGTAATCAGGGACACTGAAAAGCATCTTTCTCCGTTGCAATGATAGCTGGAGAAAAAGCTGTGTCAGTAAGAGGGTCATGAATGTCTTAAATCTATTGAGCAACGGTTAATAGTGGAAGTTTGTGTGTGAGGAACAGCAGGGTATTGTTTACTCAAAACATCTTTTTCAGATTGGTTGTCTTCCATGAGAAAGAGTATATATTTTTTTCAGTGTATATATTTATATAGTGGAGTATACTCTCACTCTACATCGATGGATGGATCAAAATATTTATAAAGTGAATAAAAGGCATTAGTAAAAAGTTATTATGGTTACTCATTTATGGTCATGCAAAGTGCTAGAAATAGGCATCAGCAAGCACCTGAAGGAATCAAAAGCTAAAAGAGATTCTTATAATTTCTGAAATTTTAGGAAGCTTTTCTAAGTATATATCAGATCCATTGAAAATATACTGAATTATATAACTGAAATACTCTCCTCGGTTACTTTTTTTCCTGATGTCTTCCTTTTTCCTAACTACTTGTACTACTGATTATGTTCAGACACTGTAGTGCACTCATGAAATGCTTGATACATGAAGTAAACTGAGTTGAACGCTTTTAGGCTGAGGAGATCTGACTCAGTGTTTCCAAAAGAGTCACTCACTTTTGCCAGTGAAATGCTGAAGACACTATTGTGGAGTGAAACAAATGTGCTATGTCTAGACTGAACCATTTTCGAGATACAAGACTACCAAATTAAAATCATACCTGAAGTGTCTGGATTTTGTTTTACCAGACTCTTCGGAACATCAAAACAAAATGAAGCCTTCTGGTAATCCAGTAGCTGAAATGGAATTGACTGAATCAGTGCTATAAATTGACATCACTTCACTGAAAACATTTTCTAGATTCAGGACACTGATTATTATTTTTTGTGTCTGTTAAACTACATGAAAGCATCCACAACCTCCCTGGGCAACCTGTTCCAGTGCCTCACCACCCTCACTGGAAAGAACTTCCTCCTGACATCTAGTCTAAATCTTCCCTCTGCCAGTTTAAACCCATTGCCCCTTGTCCTGTCATTGCAAGACCTTGTAAATAGTCCCTCCCCAGCCTTGCTGTAGGCCCCCTTCAGATACTGGAAGGCTACTACCAGGTCCCCTCGAAGCCTTCTCTTCTCCAGCCTGCAGAGCCCCAACTCTCGTAGCCTGTCCTCATAGGAGAGCTGCTCCAGCCCTCTGATCATCTTCGTGGCCTCCTCTGGACCCGCTCCAACACTTCCATGTCCTTCCTGTGCTGAGGGTTCCAGAACTGCACACAGTACTCCAGGTGGGGTCTGACGAGAGCAGAGTAAAGGGGCAGAATCCCCTCCCTTGCCCTGCTGCCCACACTGCTCTTGATGCAGCCCAGGACTCGGTTGCTGTCTGGGCTGCATGTGCACACTGCAGGCTCATGTTGAGCTTTTCATCAACCCAGACTCCAAGGTCCTTTTCCTTAGGGCTTCTCTCCAGCCATTCACCACCTAGCCTGGTTTTGTGCTTGGGCTTGTACCTGCCCAGGTGCAGGACCTTACACTTGGCCTTGTTGAATTTCATGAGGTTGGCCTGGGCCCACCTCTCCAGCCTGTCAACACACAACTTGGTGTCATCTGCAGACTTGCTGAGGGTGCACTCGATTCCTCTGTCTAATTAGAAACCTGAACAGATTCATCAAGGAGACCCATAAGGTCATCTTAATCTGTTGCAAATACTCAAGTGAAATACTCACCTTATTACATATAAAGTTTTACTAATCTGTGAATTTTATTTCCGCTAGTGAGAAACATCTTTGGTGATATACCTCTGTATAGACACAGGACCTCAGTTTGTCAGTACAGAATCAATGGATACAGATTCATGTTACCAAGTAAACAAAAAATTACTGTATCCAGACTTCTGTTTTCCACAGAAGTATTTCTCTAATATAAAAGCCTTTCTGCAACTCTAGTCTTAAGTGTTTTCTTATAAAAAATTAAAAATCTAAAGGTGGAACACACAGGTGCATTTCTTGTTTTAAGTAGGGATTCTTATAGGAAAAGAATCATACAAGTCATACAAACTGATCTTCAGTTCTGTAACTGGAATACAGTACACCTGGCTGTCCAGAAAGCAGCATGTTTTATGGTATTTTAATCACAGATATATTTGTAATACCATAAATCTCAGTCCTCTCTGCTTCATAATATACCCATATGCACAGGGCCTAACTCAAGATCCTTGATCATGCTGCTTCCCAAATCATGTCCAAGCTAAATGCTGCTAGCATTAGTCTCACAATGTAGTAACTAAGATCAGGTACTGGTGCCTAGAGGCATCCTGAAAATTAATTTTTTCTAGCATAGACATAACAGTTGAGATCAGAAGTGGTCAATGTTGACTTTCATAGCTCCAGGACTCATGCTGATAATGGAGGTGAGATTTTGAGAGGGTTTGTTATTTAGGGGTGGGGCAGGCTTTGGACAAGTGTCCCAGAAATAATGAAGGAAGAGTAATGCACTGTTTCAGCACAGAAAAATGGTTCAGACCATTGTTTCCCAGTTGTAAAACACAAATCAACCTGGTTTGGATTTTCCTTGATTTTATCGCAGGTACTTAAGGAGTTAGCATGCATGATTTATCATGTCTCTTACAGGTCCACTCTCACATTAACTATAAACATCTACCTTCAACTCCTTTGTCAGATAAAAGCCTTTCTCCCTTTTCTAAAAGAATCAAATTGAACTGAGGTGAAAAGATACGTGGGGATAAAACATTGCCATGGTTGCTTCAAGTGGACCTTGATGTTCTTCACAAACAGAATTTTCAGCTGGTTTTAATTGTTTTTCATAAAGAGTAGAGTTTATTAATTTTGTATCTTGTTCTACAAACACCACAAACTCATTTAAGGAGTCTTACTTTATCATAAATAAGGGCAATGAAAGCTGAAGCTCTGAGTCACAGCCTGTTAGGGGACTAAAACTGGATTCTATATAGTAATGGCATAAAATTAAAACACAGTAGAAAATTACTGGGAAGAAATTTCTTTGTTAAGAATAGCTTGAAAAGCTAATTAAATAATTAATTCATTTATTACTAATTAAAACTATATTAATAAGAGGGTAATTATTAAGCATTATAAAAAATCCTGGTTTAATTGTCAGAAACTAATTCCTCAAATAAAAGAAGGCTCAACTAATTAAAAAAAGGCTTCCTTTTCAATTGTTTTGCAGTCTTAGAATTTTAAAAGAGAGTTAAAACTGATTTTGGTCATGAAGGAGATTTTTTTTAAAAACAGTTTTCAGTTTTGATAGTCTGTTTCAAAAATACTTTTCATCCTTTATACTTTCTGTATAAAAATAATTAAACAGGTGTTTCTAAGTGTAATCATTGTTGATTCACAGATGAAAGTATGGAAGACTTCTACCAAGGATCTTTAAGGACCTCAATTAAACAATAATTGGTACATGCTGTGCGAATTGTAGTTTTATTAGATGGGACTGGATTATTGAGGTGTGGATTCAGTGTTGCATCACTGGAGTAAGGTACTGAAACCAGAGCTGCTGTTTGGAAAAGTCTGTAACTGTCCTTGAGTTGAAAGCATCTGCTTCACTCTGACTCTGTAAAGCCCTTTCCAAGTAGGAGGTGGTTAAATTATTCAGTTGAGCTTGCTGGCAGCTGCTCACCTCTTTCTAAGAGCTTTGCTTTCTTTCCTTGATGACGTCTGTGTTTCCTTGTGCTGTGCTTCCTGTGCATTGTCTGTCTAGGAGGAGGAATGAGCATTTGATTAGTGGTGTACAGGCATGCTAGAAATGCTTAAAGAAGTGGATTTGGAATGATGGTCTCTCATCTAAACATTGATCTAGGCTGAAAGGGTTTCAAAACCCCCTCTTATGAAAGGGTCTGCCATAATGATGTCTCAGGCTCCTTTCAATGAAGAATTGCATGACACTGTTTGTAGGACAAATAATTGTGTGTTCCTTCTTTCATGGCTGCATTTCATGTGATCTGCATCTTTTCCACATTCTCATAAATGCAGCCTCTCTTGTCATCATTTGATATTAAGGGTGTGTTCAGATTTGCTTCCACTCTAATGCATTACTCTCCTTGGCTGTGCAGAGTTAGTGGAGGGAATGGCTGTCTTCCAGGACAGAGTTTTACCAGAGGAGAGAGAGACCTTTGTGATTAATGACATATCAGAGCTGTGTTAGAAGGGCTCTGTTGGTGTGCAGCAACTTACATGGGTAGTAAATGTGTATTTTCTGCCATTCTGCTAATGAACTGGAATATAGTCTCAGGCTTGTTTGTTAATCATCTCAGTCTTGTTGTCGTTGTTCTGGATTTATTTGGTGTATTTTGTTTGTTTTGGTTTGGGGTTTTTAGTTTTGTTGTTTTGTTGGGTTTTTTTTTTCTTACCTGGGGAACTGAGCATCCAGCATAGTCACTGAGTTCTCTCTCTGGTCTGCTGCCTCCTTTTTATAACACCTGAGAGCAAAATCCTTTGGCATGCTGATAAAGGCTGAGAAACTGAACAAACACATGGAGCATCTGTTATTCAAAATCACTCTTCTGTGTTTAAATTATTCAAAGGGGTCTTGAGGCTTTGGGCTGCTATGACATGCAATAAATGGGATAATAATGGCACATGGATCCACTTGGCAGTAATTATATATAATAAAATGGAAAATGGTCGTCAGTAGCTAATCCTCCTACATCTCTGACTTCAGAAATTTACAACTTTTTCAGAGAAAAGTTTGGTGTTCATGTTTTCAGTTCTTGGTATTTTTGCTTCATCTGTAGTTTTGTCAGCTTTTAAAAGTGACAGTATATTAATTGCAGCTGAAAATATAATATATGGAATACATTAAGGAGTTTAGTATGATAGCTTTTTACATTTTTTTTGCATGAAAATTAATATTCCAAACCAACTTTCAATACTGGTTAACTTTAGAGGCTGCATAATTCGGAGAAGAAAACAACACACCAGTTCTTAGTTCTGCCCCTGTGTCAAGGGGTCTGGGCAGGCTCAGCATCCCACCTCTGTGTCTAGAGATGCCAATTTCCAGGCTAAAACCAGCCAAGCTCCCTTGCTGACTCAGCTGCAGATTTATTTGTGCAGTCTCAGAGAAACTATTCGTTTCACTCCAACTTAAGAGTTTGAAAAATGATCTGAAAATACTGTGATCATATGTAACCCTTTGGGGATAGATGTGAGCAGTCCAAGGGCTTATCAGTACCATCTTATTACCACTGCTTCAGACGTCTGTGATACATAGATGCTTGAGGAAATCTGTTTTCTGCTAGATGTCTTAAGATTTAAAAATAAAAAAGTAGAAATAACCATTCAGCAATATTGTCTACCATAACATCCTCATAGCTCAGGAGCTCAGGACATGTGACAGACAGTTGGTCTGTGAGGTGAATTGAAACTGGCTGGACAACAGAGTTTAGAGAGTTGTCATCAGTGGCACAGAGTCAAGTTGGAGGCCTGTGACCAGTGATGTTCCCCAGGGATCAGTACTGGGTCCAGTTTTGTTCAATATCTTTATCAAGGGTCTGGATGGGGCCGTTGACTGTACCCTCGGCAAGTTCGCTGATGATGCAAAACTGGGGCAGGTGGCTGACACCCATCAGGCTGTGCTGCCATCCAATGAGATCTGGGCAGGCTGGAGACCTGAATGAAGACTGACCACATGAAGTTTAATAAAGTGCAGGGTCCTACTATTTGGGGATGAGTAACAACAGGCACCAGTACAGGTTAGGGGCTGCCTTGCTGGAAAGCAGCTCCATGAAGAAAGCATTTGGAGTCCTATTGGAGAGCAAATTCTGCATGGGCCAGCAATGTGCCCTTATGGCCAAGAGAGCCAATACCACCCAGGGGTGCATCAGAAAAAGTGTGTCCAGCAGGTCTAGAGAGGTTCTCCCCCTCTACTCTGCCCTGCTGAGACCACACCTGAAATACTGTGTCAAATTTTGGGCTCCCCAGTTGTGGGAAGACAGGGACCTGCTGGAAAGAGTCCAGCAGAGAACCACAAGGATGAATGGGGGGACTTGAGCATCTCCCCTATGGAGGCAGACTGAGAGCCCTGGAACTGTTTAGTCTTGAGAAGAGAAGATGGAGAAGGGACCTTATCCATGTGTACAGATATCTGAGGGGTGGATGTCAAGTGGATGGGGCAAATCCCTTTTTGGTGGTCAGCAGCAATAAAACAAGGAACAATGGGTACAAACTTGAACACAGAAGGTTTCACCTCAACATGAGGAGAAACTTCTTTACAGTGAGGGTGACAGAGCACTGGAACAGGCTGCCCAGAGAGGCAATGGAGTCTCCTTCTCTGGAGACTTTCAAAACCCACCTGGATGCGTTCCTGTGCAAGCTACCCTAGGTGATCCTACCTTGACAGGGAGGTTGGACTCAATGATCTCTCAGAGTCCCTTCCAACCTCTGATATTTTGTGATTCTATGAATAGAAAGTAGTAATAGTTTTTGTTTTCTCTTGTTGCAGAGGAGACTTTTTGACAGGCATGTCTGTTCCTCCCCCATGTGTCCATAATCTAATTTAATTATTATTATTCTGTTTTGTTCACAGCCTACATGCTGACGCATTACAGGTTTTGTTTCCAAAAGAGGAGTTCACAGAACTACACAGTGCCTGATCCAACTAGCTGCTTTGATGTTCCTCACTGGACCATGTAGGTAAAATTCAAAGAAGCATATGTATTAATGTTATATCTTTCCAAGTATTGTACATATTGGGAAACAGCTGATTTTTGGTGACAGTGCTCATTTGGCAAAGCAATTTTTTTTTTTTAGATTAAATTTATGGACTATAAAATAATTTATTAAGGCACTTCAGCTTTACTTTGTGATGTGTTTTATCATCAATGGACCATCATATGTCACCAATGTGTTTGGTTTTCTTGCCATATTTAAGTTGTCATGCATGCTGGCAACACTGTAGTTCCTATCATTGCTGTAGGTGTACCTGTGCTAACTTTAATAGCAGATACAGTGGTGCAAACTTCAGCTCAGGCACAAAACTTAGCAGAGAATTTGAATAAATTCTCAAGCAGTTGGCAAACCGTGAACTTCTTGTTATTACAACTCCACAGCTAACAATATAAGAACTAGCCAGGCTAAGAGCTTGGCTGAACAGGCATATATGAATGAACCTTTATGCTTGCCTTAAGAAGGCTAGAACAGCAGCATGCTGTTGTTACTCAGGATAAAGATGCTTTTAGGAATTCCTGTTGCTCATCATGAGATTCTGCACAAATTTTCACACTTTTTATGAGTTTTAGAAAAAAGTGAAAAATTTAGCTAATATTCCACCTCCAGGATTTCCCCACAGAATAATTCAGTCTTGCTACAGTAGGGATGAATATTCAACAAGTTAAATTTAGTTTCTTGGAAAGTATGTTTTTCCTTCTGATTTTGATATGCAAACTGGCTGTAGTTTCAAGTCATTTCCCTCTGTGAGAGTAAACCTAGACAAAGAACTAATTGTTCTGATTAAATTGCCATCATTCATTATCACTTGACTTCTTTCTCCTTGTATGTTATGCTGTTTTGTCTTAGTTGCAATAGCAGTTAAAATAATTTACATGAATCGGTAGACTGCAGCTTTTATGTCTATGTGCTAGTTGGTGTTTCTTTTACATTCCTTGCACATTTCTGTAAAACTTCCACCTTAGTTTGCATTTCTAGTTTTGTGGAAATGAACTGTAAACATGAATATGTAGCAGTGATTTAGGTGGCTTTACAGATCCTGTCACACTCTCCTTACACAGAAAAGAGCTCTCCTCATATACTTACTTGGAGGCTGTGACACTGACGATTTATTTTGATTGTTTCTGGAGTGTCTTTTGAAATTTCAGTCACTCAGTTCTGTCTGGAGAAAGCTCCTAATCAAATCACCTCAGGAAAGCATTTTCATACCACGCTGGCTGAATCTTTATGGCTTTAATACTAACAACAGCTGTCTGAGTTGATTTCTGAAATGGTACTTATATCTGCTTTCAAATCCTGAGATTTGGATATAGTGTCTTGCATACTGTTACACTGTTGCCTATATTCAGTTGCAGCTGGTTTTGCCTTTCATGTTGCACTAACCATATTGCAGCTTTAGTTGCATGTTTATTCAGGTGTTTCATGTGAGGTGAAAGGTTGTGGGATTAGTTACCTTAATCAACTTCATAGCTTTTTGTTGAACTCTGCAGTAGGACTGTCCCTCTTGAACTGGAGAGCCCAGAACCGTACACAATATTCCAGATTCAATCTAGGTAGGGCTGAGTAGAGGCGGAGGAGAACCTCCCTTGACCTGCTGGACACACTCTTCTTAATGCACCCAAGTGCACTTTCAGCGTTCTTGGCGACCAGGGCACATTGCTGTCCCATGGATAACTTATCAGCCAGGACTCCAAGGTCCTTCTCTGCAGAACTCCTTTCCAGCAGGTCAGTCTCTAACCTGTACAGGTGCATGGTGTTATTCCTTCCCAGTGCAGGACTCTACTCTTATTCTTGTTGAACTTTATTAAAATAGATTCCTGTTCTCTGTTGTGAGTATCCAAAATTTTCCCCTGTTGTAACTAATGGGCAGAAAAGCAGTCCCAAAAAGCATATATTGTGGTGGACAGGATATTTGGTCTGATAGTCCCAAAGGAACTGTAATTGTTCCATTTTACCTTCAAATGAAAGTAACAAAGAGAATACCTGAACTGACATAATTAGCTTAGGAGAAATTTGTTGCAGTCCACATCTTTATCCCTTTATAAATGTGTGTAATTTGTGTCATGAGTTGAGTTCAATCTGTTGATAATATTCAGTAACCTACTGGCACCATGCCAGCTTCAAGATGAGAGTGCTGGCAGTAGCAGAGTATCGTGGGCTTTGAAGTTCGGATTGTAACATGAGAGGCTTCCTGTTCAGGTTGCTGCTTCCGGTTTCTGAGTCTGAGGTGTTGCCTTTTCCTGCTCTGCTGGCTTGGGTTGGTACCAGAGTTGGTAGAGTTAGATGTCTAGGTTCAATGATCTATGATTATTTCAGGAGATGCATCACAGTGTCCAGTTCTGGGCCCCTCAATTTAAGAAGGACATTGAGGTGCTTGAGCGTGTCCAGAGAAGGGCAATGAGGCTGGTGAGAGGCCTTGAGCACAAACCCTATGAAGAGAGGCTGAGGGAGCTGGGATTGTTTAGCCTGGAGAAGAGGAGGCTCAGGGGGGGACCTTCTTGCTGTCTACAACTACCTGAAGGGTGGTTGTAGCCAGGGGGAGGTTACCTTCTTCTCTCAGGCAACCAGCATCAGAACAAGAGGACACAATCTCAAGCTACACCAGGGGAAGTTTAGGCTGGAGGTGAGGAGAAAGTTCTTCACTGAGAGAGTCATTGGCTACTGGAATGGGCTGCCCAGGGAGGTGGTAGAGTCACCATCCCTGGAGGTGTTCAAGGTGCGTTTGGACATGGCACTTGGCGCCATGGTCTAGTCTTGAGGTCTGTGGTGATGGGTTGGACTTGATGATCGTTGAGGTCTCTTCCAACCCTGGTGATACTGTGATACAGCTTAGATCATTGTATACCTGTGGCTGGCATGTTGACTTAATGGTACATCTCTGAGGATAGGGTACCATCATGCTTTAAAAAGATGATTGATGTCCAAAATTGCTTTTCTAGAGACAATTTTCTCTTTTTCTGTAGTCATATAAATGATTCTATTCAGTACCTATTGATGATGAGACCAGCACATAAGTTGGAGTTCAATTTATTCATTAGTAGTTGCTTAGTTATTTGTAAATAGATTGTTCTAATTACATGGAGGAAAAAGGTGACATTAACTGGTCATTTGTAATTTGCATCCTGAATGAAATGTGCTGTTCATAGTATATATATATTTTTTTAAGGATTTGTGATATAAAGATAGAAATATTTACATTTAAGTATGCAAATATAATCACTCTCTGCTGAAACTCTATGGTATAAAGTAATAATGCAATATGCAAAAACCATAATCTCTATGGTTTAATTATATGTGTTAAAAAACTGAAGTGGAATGGTTATGGATGAGTTTCATTTCTTCTGAAAAAAAATAACAAACATAGCAAACAGCAACAAAACAAAACCACTAAACAAGAAACATTCAGTAAATCTTTCAATGCCATTTATTCAGAGGGAAGACTATTACTTTTCAGAATTACAGATTTCTATTTCCTCTGGAGTTTTTTTTTAAAAAAAAAATAATTGGATTTTCTTGTCATGTACTTCACCAGACTGATTGTGTTTAACTTGTGAGGGCTGACTAGTTTGCAGCAGTAGGTGGTGTGTGAGATACAGACGCAGGAAGAGCTTGATTTCCATAACCACTTCAAAGGAAATACATTATAAATAAAATACATTTCTCTGGGGGCTTTCAAAACCATTCTGTTTATAATTTAAATTACATTAAGCTATATAAAATGGTACAGTAAAACCCTCAAGGGAAAAATACTTCATTTAAGTTTTAACATTACATTACTTCCATTAATTGGAAGCATTTTACTGTTTCTATAATAATTTTTTTTCATTTAATATATTAATTAAAAGTATTGTCATTATAACAGGAGTCGTCCCTCTATGTTCAACGACCTTCTGTTCAATTGATCACTTTAGTTACATTTGCCTGCCTTTCTTCATTTCTCACTGCTTTATTCCTGGTGACCAACCTTCTGAGCATCAGTGTGACTGAGGGTTACCACTGTTGTGTTGTGCATGTACCACTTAATCAAACTCATACTGAAACTGAGATTCCCAAACAGCCTGAGTCAAAAACAGAGTTCGTGGCTTTCTTCAGTTGGAGTATTTTAGAATCTGCTTGTCCAAACCATGAATCTTAGTCTTCCAGGGTGCTTGCAGGAGAAACTGTTGAGCAGGGGCTACAACATAAACAAGAGAATCTATTAGTCTCATTACTGCATAAATGTAATGTGAAAGAGGTGATGTCATACACATGTATGCATTTTATGTATCTACAGATTTAAGGTCATACCTGTTTGTGCGCGTATGTGTCTGATTTGCTGGTATATGATTTCCTTTCTTTTCTTGCTAAAATTTTATACCTATTTAGTTTCATACCGGAATCTGATAGGATATTCCACTTTAAGCCATATGAAGATAATATGACTTCCAGAAGAGGAGAAATATTGGAAAACTGCAGTAAACTAATTGCGAGAGTGATTTATTCCACATTCGTTTTTTACCTTGTGACAAGAGACCACACAGGCTGAACTAAATCAAGTTATCGTTCTTAACAGCGTGGAACACAGTAAATCTGTAGTGCCAAGCTCCTCTAATATTGAGAGCTTTGCAATATAGGTTTCTGTAGAAATGGCCTAAGCATGTATAAGCTTGCAGAAGCTGAAACAGGTTGTATAAATAGAAGCAGACCAGTGCCATATTCAATACTTATTCCCACTTTACTTTAGAGGCAGCTTTAAACGATCTACTAACATCAAAATAATCATAGAATCATAGAATGGTAAGGTTGGAAGGGACCTCAAGGATCATCCAGTCTGACTCCCTGCCATAGGCAGGGACACCTCCCACTAGTACAGGTCACTCAAGGCCTTGTCCAGCCTGGCCTTGAACACCTCCAGGGAGGTTGTGGAGCACAGAATCACCCGATGTGATCTTTGATCTTTGCCTTCTGAGCATCTTGGTGGCTTCCTCTGGACCCGCTCCAACAGTTCCATGTCCTTCCTGTGCCGGGGGCTCCACAACTGCAGACAGGACTCCAGGTGGGGTGTGACAGACGCAACTCCTACAGAGGTTTCAACAATTCTTGAGTACCATGCTCATCTTGGGTTTAAGACAAGGTTATGGAGAATTCCGTGCTATGGTCATGTAGAATCATAGAAGAATGGTAAGGTTGGAAGGTTGGAAGGTACCATGCTCATCTTGGGTTTAAGACAAGGTTATGGAGAATTCCGTGCTATGGTCATGTAGAATCATAGAAGAATGGTAAGGTTGGAAGGGACCTGGCTTTCTATGGTGGCTAAGCTTTTTTCTAAGCTTTTAGTGGCTTTCTATGATGAAGTCACAGCGACAGTGGACAAGGGAAAAGCAGCTGATGTCATCTACCTGGACCTGAGTAAAGCATTTGACTCTGTCCCACATGACATCCTGGTCACCAAACTGGAAAAACACGGACTTGATGGATGGACCACTCGCTGGATAAGGAATTGGCTGGATGGTCGAACCCAGAGAGTGGTGATCAACGGCACAATGTCCACCTGGAGACCAGTGACAAGTGGTGTCCCTCAGGGGTCAGTGCTGGGACCAGTGCTGTTTAACATCTTTGTCAGTGACATGGACAGAGGAATGGAGTGCACCCTCAGCAAGTTTGCAGATGACACCAAGCTGTGTGGCACAGTCGACTTGCTAGAGGGCAGGGATGCCATCCAGAGGGACCTGGACAGGCTGGAGAGTTGGGCCCAGGCCAACCTGATGAAATTCAATAAGGCCAAGTGTAAGGTCCTGCACCTGGGTAGGCACAATCCCAAGCACAAATACAGGCTGGGTGGTGAATGGCTGGAGAGCAGCCCTGAGGAAAAGGACCTTGGAGTCTGGGTTGATGAAAAGCTCAACATGAGCCTGCAGTGTGCACATGCAGCCCAGACAGCCAACCGAGTCCTAGGCTGCATCAAGAGAAGCGTGGCCAGCAGGGCAAGGGAGGTGATTCTGCCCCTTTACTCTGCTCTCGTCAGACCCCACCTGGAGTACTGTGTGCAGTTCTGGAACCCTCAGCACAGGAAGGACATGGAAGTGTTGGAGCGGGTCCAGAGGAGGGCCACAAAGATGATCAGAGGGCTGGAGCAGCTCTCCTATGAGGACAGGCTGAGGGAGTTGGGGCTCTTCAGCCTGGAGAAGAGAAGGCTTCGAGGGGACCTGGTAGTAGCCTTCCAGTATCTGAAGGGGGCCTACAGGAAGGCTGGGGAAGGATTATTTACAAGGTCCTGCAATGACAGGACAAGGGGCAATGGGCTTAAACTGGCAGAGGGGAGATTTAGACTAGATGTTAGGAGGAAGTTCTTTACAGTAAGGGTGGTGAGGCACTGGAACAGGTTGCCCAGGGAGGTTGTGGATGCTCCCTCCCTGGATGTGTTCAAGGCCAGATTGGATGAGGCCTTGAGTGAGCTGTCCTAGTGGGAGGTGTCCCTGCCTATGTCAGGGGGTTGGAACTAGATGATCCTTGAGGTCCCTTCCAACCTTACCATTCTATGGTTCTATGATTCTATGATTAAGTACACATTCACTTCTGAAACCTTAGTATACATTGCATGGTAAATAAGAGCAAGATGTACTTAAGAGTCCCTGAGGAAAGAAACAAGTGTTTGGTATCAGTCTTTTCTTGAGGAACCTCAAGTTGGAGATTGGCTACAAGATACTATCCTGTTTTGTTCCTTCCTTTTGCCATGGAAAATACTTTTACCAAGGTATTATCTACTGTATCCTGGGGAGAGGATATGGACGCTTAAATTTCTGATCTCTTTTTTTGCCCAAGTGAGTGATTCTTTGATGAGCTTCATTTCTTCTTTCTTCATGCGTCATTCATTCATAGTAATTTCTTTTTCCTCGAAGTAGCAACCAAGGTTAGCTAATTATTATTATCCATTATCTCTATGCACCTGTCTTTTTGGGACTATTTGGATTATATACTTAAAATTCAGTCAGGATTAAGAAAGATTTAAAGCACTGTCAAATCCAGTTTCTTATCACTCTTCTTTTTTGATTGAGGAAACCACAGAAACCTAATGACTACCAATCCATGCATTTCTTTTTCTGTCTAACCAACATGTATTGAATTAACAGGAGTTCTATTAGCAAATTTTTTTTTTTTTTTTTGTTATCTATAATTGCTGAAGAGGCCTTTGGGACAAACTGTGCTGAGTAGCTACCAAAAATATATAGGGTTGTGTAATACGTTAGATGTTATTAAATGCTTACATTAGGTCCCTAGTGCGCACATGTACAATCATTATTACTTGTAATATGTATCAACAGTTTTAACTCTAAAACTTTAAGCACAAGCTCTGTGGTAACAGTCATTAATTTGTTCAGACAGTTTCTCAGTACACACAGGAAGCTTTTTTGAGATGCTCTGTAATTAGTGGGATATTTGATGAGGCTTCTTCCTATTATTAAAGGTAGTTTGGGGTTTTTTGTTTGAGGGAGGGTTTGTTTNGGGCTTTTTTTTTTTTTTTTTTTTTTTTTTTTTTTTTAATTATCTTGGTGAGTCTGGTTAGCTTTTGGCAATTTAAAGAAATGAAAAGAGCAAAACCTTGAGCTGCGAAAAAAAAACCTGTATTCTTCTGGGACCTTTCTGTTAATGCTGCCTGCAGAGTAGAACAATTCTACAGAATAGCTTCTATCATATACTAAAACAGAGATTCAAGGAAACTGAGCTTCAAAACCTTCAAGACAAGAAGGTACAGAGCTACCTTGAAAAGAGAAATATCTTTAGAAAAAATGATTTCAAGTTGCTAGGATTTATTTCTAAGGGGGAAACAAAGAGAGAAGAGATGTTAGATTTAACAATACATAAGGGAGATAGGACTTCATTTTCTAAAAGTCCTGTGGAGGACCCCTATATGCTAAGCTACACCGAATTTAATCTAGCTCTGAAAGATGAAACGATGAGGTGAGTCTGCCAAAATTTAAGCCTCTGCTTCCAGGGAGTCTAGCTGTTTCTCTGACAAGGATTAGATCTCAAAGTTACTTTACTGGCTATAAATCCCTCTAAATCATTGCTTTAAAGAGTTGTATACACAGTAACCATTATCTCTGTGAGGTAGTGAGGAGCCTCCATTACTTCAGTGCAGGGACCAAGAGAATTGTGTCAGGCATTTAAGAAGAACGCAGACTATTCTTGACTAATTTCTTCTTCTCAGTCTTTTTTCATATAGGATACTTGCATCACAAATATATAATACAACTTTGATTTTCCAGTTCAGTTTCTGGTGTGAAGATGCCAAAATGTAGAGATATATTTCTTACATATTAGATTTCTAAAGGTTCCCTGCAGAATAAACCAAATAGTTTCCTGTCCTTATCTGTGTATTTATATAGGTATGTATTTGTATTCTTACATTTGCCCTCATGCCCTCCACTCCTGTGAGGTTCAAATAAGCACATAATAGCAGCATATAAAAAGCATATAAAAACAGAAAAACAGTTGACTGCTCGTGGTCCTCTACTAACAGTTAAAAAAGACTGGATTTTGTATGAGGTTTCTGGAAGCATCTAAAGGAGGTAAAACTTTCAGCAAGAAGTTTTACATATTTTTTTAGGATAAAATAAACTAGTTTTGATTGTTTCCTGATCCAGAATACTAAACTTACTTAGGATTGGGTCAGAAAAAAGTATGCGGTTTTTGAGGTTTGTGCCAATGAGAGGGACATGAAGATTTTTCTGCCCTGTTTACAGTAAACTGAGTAGCAGTAGCATCAGTATTAGACTGGGAAAAGGTCATTTCCCATTTTTGAGCAGAAGTGTGAAAAACAGGGTGGTCAGCATAGCCCACCTTACCTGTTTTTCATCAGCAAAAAACAAATACATTATGCAGGTTGACATCCTTCATGTGTGCAGACATCTCTTAGAAAAATGCAGGCATCTGGCTGACAAGGACTGAATGGACTGATAGACCAAGGAAACATTTATATGATACTGTTAATCTCATAACAGTACAGGCGATTTGTATCTTCAGTTTCTGATAATGACTGGATAGGAAGCATGGATAAACTGTGTGAGGCTACCAGCCTTGATAAGTTCTCAGTAGGCAAAGACTTGAGAGCACAGCTGTCTGGAGGCAAGCAGGACTCTCTTTCTCCACAGGTGCAGATGTATCAAGGTATCAGTTGCAATACCTAGCCCTCTGCAGAGGGATATGACAAGTGGGCAGGAATGGCTATGAGATCTAAATTTCAATATGATTTTTATGATGTATAACTTGTTGTCATGGATCAGTATTGCAAGGAAGAAATTCTCCAAAATCAACACAATGAACACGTGATCTGTTCCAAGTAGGACTTCTTAGAGCAGACTGTGTTAGAGCAAGCTGGAAGGTTTATACAAGGAATAAGGTTCTTGTAGCACAAAAATTGCATGCTATGAAAGTACAGCTGTCTAATGCCAATGTGATTTAATTATTCTGCTTTACCAGTTGAAAGCTAAATTCTGCTGTAATGTTCTTCAAAGGCGACTAGTACAAAAAAAAAACTTCAGTAAAAATACTATGCTCGGGATTCTTCCTGATCTGTACAGTCAGGATCCGTCATTCTAAGTTTATGATTTATTTACTTTTATAATAAGCTATTTCCTGTTACAAAGGCTGAAACAGGAAAGCAGTAGAACATACACTGAAACTCTTAATCAGAGGTTGTTTAGAAACTTTTCTATATTTGGAACATAACACACTTTCTTATCTAGTAGGCAATAAAGTCTATAAACACAAAGCACTTCTTGTTTTATAGTGGATATATTGATTGCTTGCTCTAGATGCTCTTCTCCATCACTTTTAATGCTGTCCTCCCCACGGCAATATTATAGTGTCTTTTGGACACAAATTGATCACTTAGGCCGTATGCAAAGAGACATTCAGTACTGTGTTTCGTAGTGGAATGAGCTTCCTGAAGCATTCACCCTGCTAATGAAGGATGGGAAGTGTTGAGGCGAGTCTGTGCTTGCTCTTTTTTTTTCTTATGCGAAGTCATTCCTCATGTTCTGCCTATTTTTTGGGAAAACTCTTTACTTACCAGGTATACAGGTGTCACTGTATAAATTTCCATTATGCCAGAAATGTGAAGTCATAAGTTTGTAAAAATACCAAGTCCCTAAAGGACAATTTAAAATATCACTACTAGATCAATCAGCCTGAACAATGTATTGCCAAAATGTAATCGTGTTTAGGGACCTTCCCATGAAGTGATACTGCCATTAGTGTTTGTGATGTTTTTTGTTATGCATCTGAAAACATCATGTGGTATTCTTTTCTGTTCACTGTTGCATCCCTGTAACTCTGAAGTTCTCTCTTATGTTCTGCACAAAGTTTCCTTCAAAAAGCATGCTTTTCTTCAAGAAAAAAGCTTCTGTTATCCTAGTCATTCCAAATAGGAATAAGTTAAGGGAATTTAAATATCAACAAGGAAAAGCTTCAGGAAACTAGTAAGCGAAAAGGTTGGCTCACACTGAGCCCAGTTGCTACTCATGAGTATGCAAGATGGAGATAATTTGAATGAAGGAATGCTTATCACACATTAAGAGGCATCAGAAGCCTCCACCTTACTCAAGATTTCTTACATGTCTAGGAAAAATCTCTAATGCATAACAAATACTGCTGCCACTCACTCAAACATCAGGAAGCCTTCTTCCACTAGATTGTAACCTTTGGTGGGTTGGAAAAGGAATATAGTACTTACAAAAACAAAGAATTAATCAAGAAGTATTTTACATTTATATCAGTTCTATTTCTTGCTGTTGTTTTTGAAACAAGGTTGCATGTTATATAAGCAAAATACTAATTCTGTCTTTCCACTCTTGAAAAATGAAACAATATCTAACATAAAAGCATCATCAGTATGGTATCATAGTTGTATCTTGTGAATCTGTACAGCACTTTTAGTCAATTTGCAGGCCAAAAGACTATTGCCATCTCTCACCTCACCAATCTTGAGGGTTCAGGTAATCAAAATAAGCTTCCTTCTGTCTCTTCCTTACTTTCATCTTTAAAGCTTTATCACCTGTAGTTGAGGGTCTTTGAACTTACTGTCAATCAATTACTATTCATTACCTGTTTTAAAGTCTGAAGTAAGACTGTAATAGGCATCTGCTGGTACTGCAGATGACTGCTGAGCTAGAAAATGCCTAAAACCAGCTTGCATTTCCAAGGAGTTATTTGGACATCTGGTGCTTAGTCTCGTTTTCAGACTTCGTCCATAGTAGAGTTCACTGAATGGATAATTCCATGCTGTGTTCTTTGTGTGAAGCTTCATGAAGGAATGAAAACTATTTAGGAGAGCCTCAGTGACAGTACTGAGAACAAAAATGGCCTCCCAGGAGTTGCCATCCACTCAGTAAATAATTACAGTTGGCATCGTTATTGCATAGGTGAGGACATCCTTAGGTTTTCATATTTGCTTAGAGATGAGTTGGTTGCATTTTGCCAAGCTTCTTGATTGATATTTAAAGTAAGAACTAGAGCATTGATAATAAAGCACACATAAAATCAATGCTCATGTTGATTAATTACAGTTTTTTAATTACTAGTTTTTACTTCTTAGCTATCAGTTAGCAAGTTGAACTGAACGTGGTGGCATCATGAAAAGTCTTGTAAAATGTATATCAGTCTGTCCTCAAAACAGATCATAAAGTTTTTTATCTATCAGACTATGATAAACTGATACCTATATCTGTAGTGTAGTTGTTCAAGATAATGTGCTTCATATAAACATCTCACACCTGGCTTAGAATTCCTGCATCTGTGATAGTTTAGAAAGTTCAGTTCAAGTTAGCAGCCTACATACCTACCCAAATTTTCAGAGAGAGTGTGCACTCAATGTGTTAACTGACCTTGGGCTTCATGTTGCCACAGTCATCATTAACCTTCAGTATCATCAAATTAAAGTCTCTTTGCTGGTGTACCTATTAAAGCTTCTAGAGTTTTAGTTGCAAAGTCTCTTTGCTGGTGTAACTATTAAAGCTTCTAGAGTTTTGGTTGTAAAGTCTCTTTGCTGGTATAACTATTAAAGCTTTTAGAGTTTTAGCTGAACAGGGAATGTGAAATGAACTGTTAGCACTGATTTGCATTCATTTTATAGGGCATGTGCACTCAGTATTTCACAGATGGATTTTGGCCAAATGGAATCTGGCAGCTGTTGTTCATATTTAACATTAGAACTGAAAATTACATAAAATAATTTTGCATATCTTTGTTAATCTCAAATTTTACAGCTATGCTTAAAGGTAAATACAAGATGAACAAATATAAGAGTCTTTAGCATGGTAATATGCTGGATTCCTTTTAATTTAAAGCAGCATGTTCTGCCAACCACAATGACTTTGGCCATATTGAATTTTGAATTATGTTGATTACTCTGCAGTTCCTCAATCCGTGAAAGTATTTGCAGGCTTTTTTTAGGCTTTCTTTGGCTCTGAAAAGCCAAATTCAGAGAACAGATAGCAAGGCCTGATGTTTTTCTTTCATATAATGCATCTTTGTTCTGAGCATAGTCAGAATACACTTTTGATTAGGATCTGCAACCTCAAACTACGAAAAGTAATTGTAATCTCTGTCCAGAGAGCACATCTGAGTTATTCCAGCATGAAACCCAGGCTGAGTAGAAGATGGCTTTTCTGGAGTTTTCAAACTTGCTTTAACCAGTTAACCAACTAAGCAACAATGACAGAAACCACACCTTCTAGTGCAATTCAGAGCTGGACTGCAGGAGGATGTTACTGTGTGATCTTACGCACCTCCAGAGTCATTTATTTTCCTGCTTTTTGGCCTTTATGTACATGCTGTTCACTTCTCAGGCTGACGAGAGCTGCAGTTTGGTGTGTGATGGGTGTGCACAAATTGCAGCCTTGCGTCTTCACTGCCTCCACTTAGTTCTCTTTGGAAGATGTCCCTTTGTGATAAATGCAGTCATATGGGCATATAAATTCTCTGTGACTTCCCCTCATTATCCTATAACATCATGTGGTTAAGCTCAGCTTCAGCATAAGCGAGAGTTCCTGTATGGCCCTTTTCAAATTAGAAAACCATCAGTGTTTGATTTATTGGCCTTTTCTGTTTATTTTCTGAGGGTTGGGAGTATCTTTTTTTAGCATTCTGAGAGACATTTAACCCTTGTAGATCCATGTTTTGCATATAGACAGCCTATTTGTTTTCTGACTTTTTGGATAAAGGTTGTTGATATCAAATGGCCTCTCACTTTAGAAATTTAATTTCTGAGGGACGTATTTACTACTCTCACTCTCATTATATGGGAATAGAACACTTGCATGTTTCTCCCTGGGTGAAAATAAGGGATAACTGTGGTCTTAAAACAAAATTGATACGTAAAACAATCTTCTCTCTACTGATCTTTCCTGCTCTCTCATCTCAAATTACAAATTAAAAATTCAATAACCCAGATGTATTTATATGACATTATAACACTTTTAAACTTAGGAAAACAAAAACTTGGAACTTGGAACTTTGCTGAACTTGGAAGAACAAACTTGGCCTGAACATTGCCTTTGAGGCAGGATTATGTTGTTGTTGTTTGTCAGGTTTTGTTTGTTAGGACTTCTTTCATGCTGATACTAACTAAATACATGTAAGTTATTGCATTATTTTGTTTGTAACTAGAGAGCAGCAGGAATCAGGAGGCAGAAAACACTTCTAGAATAAGAAATGCTACCAAGAGAATTCAGGTGTCAGTAGCAGGTGTCACCAGGGCACACTGAGCACAAGCATGATGTTCAAATCACACTCTGCAGGACAGTGCTGGTACATGAGTGTCGCTGTATCCACACTTGTACAATAATCTGTCATATTTCAGTCCCTTAGATACCATTCAGAATAACCTGCTCTGAATTAACTTCATAGAAACATAAAAAGGAAAGTAGGCTTTACAAAACTGAGATGTACCACCAGAGCTTACCATCAGGAAGTGTTTTGAGATACAAAGTAATGCTGTCTTTTACAGGATTTTGCATGTTGCAGACATGTTCAAGCTACTTTGTAGGATATTCAGCGAACCACTCATGGTAGACCGTCCTTGGTTCTAATAATAAAAACAGTGCAGAACTTACAATTCATATGACCTCCTACCACCCTTGCTTCTTACATGATCCTTAATTTTATATTATAATCAACATGTTGGGTTTTTATTTGTTTGTTCATTTTCCCCTACATAAAAGAAAACACAAGAGAGCAAGAAAAAAGCATTATAATCACCACTCACCAATTTCCATGGTTTTGTGTTCATTGATCTTACTTACTATGGCAGATTCTTTTCTCCTTCTGCCTAGGAAATTCAGGAGGTGATTAAAGTGAATATATGCATTAAAGACCTTAATCTATGGTAGATTTCTCAAGTAATGCTTATAGTTATAAATGGAAGCTTATTTCACTGAAACTGAACAGGTATTGCTTTATATGGAAAAAGAGAAAGACAAAACAGCTCATGAAGATTATACGTTGCCTATAATAAGAAAGATTTAAAATTTCCTTGTCTCAGGATTTTTCAAGAGAGATGTTGAGGTACTGGAATGTGTCCAGAGAAGGGAGATGAAGCTGGTAAGGGGCCTGGAGCACAGCCCTATGAGGAGAGGCTGAGGGAGCTGGGGTTGTTTAACCTGGAAAAGAGGAAGCTCAGGGGTGACCTCATTGCTGTCTACAACTACCTGAAAGGAGGCTGTAACCAGGTGGGGGTTGATCTCTTCCCTCAGTCAACCAGCAACATAATAAGGGGATGTAGTCTCAAGTTGTGACAGGGGAGGTCTAGGCTGGGTACTAGGAGGAATTTCTTCACTGAGAGAGTGATTTGCATTGGAATGGGGTGCCCAGTGAGGTGATGGAGTAGCTGTCCCTGGAGGTGTCAGAGAAAAGACTGGATGAGGCACTTAGTGCCTAGTCTAGTTAATTGGATAGGGGATAGGTTGGACTGGGTGATCTTGGAGGTCTCTTCCAACGTGGTTGATTCTATGATAATATATTCCAGATATAAAAAAAGTATGGAAAAGTTCTGTCTTTCCAAATCCACCTTTCAGCAATGAACTGCTTTGGGTCTATACATATATTTTCAGTTAAATATTTTTGAAAGAAACTTATTGAGGGATTATTCATAGTAAATTCTATCTTTTGATAGAAAACCTGTGAGAAAACTGTTATTTTCAGAAATGAGTTGTTGTCGACCAACTATTTTATAATCAGTGAGTGGTTTTAAAGGCCATATGATACAAAAAGTATACAGTACAAAAGTACAAAAACAAATAAAAAGTACAAAACATCTAGGTGGGTTTTTTTTACTACTATACCAACTAGAATATATCAAATACACATATAAAATACTTTGTTCTTCAAATTCATTAAAATGATATGAAATAGTTACTCTGGACTTTTAAATCAGATACTATTCATAATCTTTTGGCAAGAACTAAAGCTTCCTGGCCTGTATCAGGAATGGTGTGGCCAGCAGGACCAGAGAAGTTAGTCTTCCCCTGTACTCAGCACTGGTTAGGCCACACCTTGAGTAAGGTGTCCAGTTCTAGGCCCTTCAGTTTAGGAAAGATATTGAGGTACATGAACGTGTCCAGAGAAGGGCAACAGGGCTGGTGAGGGGGCTGGAGCACAGCCCTGTGATGAGAAGTTGAGGGAGCTGGGGTTGTTCAGCCTGGAGAAGAGGAGTCTCAGGGGAGACCTTATTGCTCTCTACAGCTACCTGAAAGGAGGTTGTAGCCTGGTGGAGGTTGGCCTCTTCTCCCAGGTAATCATTGACAAAACAGGAGGATACAGTCTTAAGCTACCCCAGGGGAGATTTAGGCTGGACATTAGGAAGGAATTCTTCAGAGTGATTGCCCATTGGAATGTGTTGTCTGGGGAGGTGATGGAGTCACCAGTGAGGCAGTTGGTGCCATGGTTTAGTTAATTAGAAGGTCTTAGGTGATAGATTGGACTTTGATGATATCGAAGGTCTTTCCCAACCTGGTTGATTCTGTGATTCTAGCATAATGAAACTTAAGTAGCTCATCACTGCAAAACACTGACTATTGCAAAATTCATTTTTGGGTGCTGTTCTTTTGAGAACTTAGACTGTAAAATAGGCACCTTCCTCAGTATATTACAGTGGCACCTAGAAAAGGCACCACTGTGTGGGAATCTGATTAAAAGAGACACCAAGAAATACGGAGAAGTTAGATGGGGTCTGTGGCACACCTTTCGTGAAGTGTAAAATGAAACATCATCTCGTACTTGTGAATTTTCTTAGTCAGTCAGCATCCATTGTTGCATTGAAAGAAGAAAAGTATGTTTTACTTATTGATTAACATGCTTACCAAGATTTGGAGAGTTGGGCCCAGGCCAACCTGATGAAATTCAATAAGGCCAAGTGTAAGGTCCTGCACCTGGGTAGGCACAATCCCAAGCACAAATACAGGCTGGGTGGTGAATGGCTGGAGAGCAGCCCTGAGGAAAAGGACCTTGGAGTCTGGGTTGATGAAAAGCTCAACATGAGTCTGCAGTGTGCACATGCAGCCCAGACAGCCAACCGAGTCCTAGGCTGCATCAAGAGAAGCGTGGCCAGCAGAGCAAGGGAGGTGATTCTGCCCCTTTACTCTGCTCTCGTCAGACCCCACCTGGAGTACTGTGTGCAGTTCTGGAACCCTCAGCACAGGAAGGACATGGAAGTGTTGGAGCGGGTCCAGAGGAGGGCCACAAAGATGATCAGAGGGCTGGAGCAGCTCTCCTATGAGGACAGGCTGAGGGAGTTGGGGCTCTTCAGCCTGGAGAAGAGAAGGCTTCGAGGGGACCTGATAGTAGCCTTCCAGTATCTGAAGGGGGCCTACAGGAAGGCTGGGGAAGGATTATTTACAAGGTCCTGCAATGACAGGACAAGGGGCAATGGGCTTAAACTGGCAGAGGGGAGATTTAGACTAGATGTTAGGAGGAAGTTCTTTACAGTAAGGGTGGTGCGGCACTGGAACAGGTTGCCCAGGGAGGTTGTGGATGCTCCCTCCCTGGATGTGTTCAAGGCCAGATTGGATGAGGCCTTGAGTGAGCTGTCCTAGTGGGAGGTGTCCCTGCCTATGTCAGGGGGTTGGAACTAGATGATCCTTGAGGTCCCTTCCAACCTTACCATTCTATGATTCTATGATTTGTGGAAAATCATTTAGTTGAAGAGAACCCATCATTCATTCTCCTAGAGAGTGTCCCAATAACAGGGGTGAAGTAGTGGTATTAGGGCTCTCCCAGAAGTGCTGCCTAAAGCACCAAAGCTCAACAGTGCCTGCCGAGCTAGAGCACTGTGACTTTCAAAGACTCTGGGACTCCCCCCCCCATCAGCATAACTTGAATATTTTAATGTAAATGCAAGGATTTGCAGATTGTGTCATCTCTGTTTTATTCTGCAGCTATTTTTTGTGAGAACTCTGAAATCCTGACCCCAGGGTAACATGTCAGGGAAAAAGACAAACAAAAGGCTGCATGCTACTCCCTCTGTATATGTTTTGGGAGGTCGTTTATTGGGGGGGCAGTTTTGTGTGGTTTTTAGAGAGAGTGTGGATTTCGATGGGGTTTTGGGGTTTTGTTTGTTTGTTTGTTTGTTTTCCCTTTAATACATCATTTTTAACTCAGTAGCACATAACAAATTTGTAAAAATAAAAATGTAGTATCTATGTAACTCAATGTCATGAAGAAAACCTCCAGTCAAGTGTGGTTTTAATAACTGGAATCTCATGCCAAAATATTAATGGGTTTAAAAGATTTTATCCTCTCAGGTCTTCAGGAAAGCAATTTTTCCCCCTGTTTTCCTTTAAAAAGCTTTTCATTTTCAAATATCAGTATGTTTGGTACTTTTTCTGTATTTGAATGATTTTTGTGTTTTGTCAGCTTTCAATAAAAAGTAGGATTTTTATCAAATGACCATATTATCTCCGTACAGCATTGTTCATGCAGGGAAGGAAGAGGAGTGGGAATAACAGCAACAGCAGCATAATAACTGAGCGAAACAAGAGATTAAAATACCTACAATTAAGGCTCCATGAATTGTTTCAATAAGTGTTCTTATACTGAATTTGGCATTTCAGTAAATGGGGTGGAAGTTTTGGTTAGGGAATGGTCAATATTTCACTTATTTAACTTAGCCCTAAAAAGCCTCCTGTTTCTGCAGAATTTTATGATTGATGAAATCTTTGGATGTTGAAGCATCAGGGAGCATTGCAAAAGTGAATGCTGTCTTCATGGAAGAATGCCTTTGGTGTGTGCCTAAGAGAGATTTCTTTGCATCCTGGTACTTGATGTTGTCATTCATTGACACTCATGGGCTTGGTCAGATAGATACCTTTTTCTGAGCAGCTTAGGTTTGCTCCCAGCTGCAAGGATTTTGTCTGCCCACTACTTATTTATGTTAGATTCTTCTTGAGAAATAATGTCTCCCACCTCTTAGGTTAACTTGAGACCACCATATACATTTCAGTAGAATTAGAATTAACCATTTCACCATTTGTAGAAAATCGAAGCCTCCTTCTTAATTACCATAGGTAGATTATTTATGTGGCGAGGGCATCCCTGCCCCAGAGCTGCTCTGTCCTGGCATCTCTCTTCAGCACAGAAGTCTTGGCAGGGGAGGAGAAGCAGGATCTCTGTAGCTGTCACTGGGATGCCCCTGTGCTGTTTTCACACTGGCCCTACTGTTTGCAAAACTTAAGAAGTCTACAAAAGGCTGATCAGACTGAATGCTAATCAGTCCATCCCTGAGGAGTGGGTGCTGCAGCAAACCTACACTGATTAAACTGCTCCGTAATTTGGGTTACATTTGCTTCTACTCCTCCCTGAAAATGGAGTTGTTCTTTTCCATGTGTGCATTTCTTGAAGGCCACCTGATTTTTTTCCTTCAGGAGGAATGAATTTGAATACAACTGTGCCTGGGATGTTTACTCACCGAGAGTAAATCAGGAGCTTCCCTTTCCTGGAGATTGTTTCTAAACTGAAATTTTTACTATATTCTAATGCAATAATTGCCTTAATTTAAGTGACTTCTGGTTACTTGCAGTGTTTTCATGGCTGACCGACCATTTTCTAAATCACAAACCTTAAAATGCACATAATCTGCAAGGACTACTTCTTAATCTACCCTAAAACCACCCATGACATAGAGATGATTTAAATGTCTAGTTGGGATTTTGAGGTGTTTTCCCATGTTAGCTTTGCCCTGCCCTTTCATCTTAGGAACATGTAACATTACATGGTCAGAGACTTGGTTTAAGCTTCAAGACACCACAGTTTTCTTAATCCCTGTGCATTCAACTCTTCTATATGTGATAGTAACCTTTCTTTCCAAGTTACAACCGAATAGTCAAATCTTTACGGCTGGAACTAAATACAACACCACCCTCAAAAAGTTAGCTGGGAATCATTCAAATAAAGATAATGCACTCCTACAAACAGTGATTACTTTCCAGCTCACTTCTCTGGCTCGTAGGTGTCAGTGCTGCTGCAGTAACAGAGCCAGGGTGCATGGCTGGTGACTTGAGGAACAGCAGGTCCATTGTTGCCTTGGTTTAAATGAATTCCAACTGTTGTGCAACTGTGCTAGAAATTTATATTCTGAATTTATAGAAAGCTGACAGACCGAGTGATCTGCTGCTGAAGTCCTGTTTCTTCTTTCCTATTTCCAAGCTTAAAATCAATTTGACATACTTTTACCTTTTGTCTTATTTCTAAAGGTAGAGGTAGACTTCTGTTGTACAGGATGTATCACAGAGCATAGCAATTAAACTGGTGTGTCACCTTTTTTTTTTTTACACTTGAGAATGAATGAAGGATCCTTTGTTCCTGATAAATCCAGCCGGAGGCTGAGTGGATACATGAAGGTCTGGACTTTCACTGATGCCCATTAGTATTATTACTGGATGGGTTTCAGAGGCAAACATCTGTCTGCATATGAATATAGAGTAAAAGTGGTAGTAACTGCATTGCGTTTAACTGTACCACTCGACTCAAAGTATTTGCAGATTTCTGGTTACATCTGTAATTCTTCAGTCTCCTGCATCTGAAGTGTCACTTGTATACAAAATCTGTAGACAAATTAAATTGTCTTCATTTTCTATTTAAAAGAAAACTTAGTGTCAAAGCAGAATCCCACCACTTTTTGTATTGATTGATAAGTTTATCTGCAGAACCATTGCACGTTGCAAGATTAATAATGCAACACAGTAAAGATTCCAGGGCAGAGAGTGAATATTGACCAGATTTCTCAGCAGAGACCCTGGGCCGATATTCCTCCTTCATTTTGTCTTTCTGCCAAGGAAGTAATACACAGTGTCTTTTTACCACAGAGAACAGTTTTGTGGTACTGCTTTGTTGTCACAAGAAGTGTGCATGCACTGGTTTAGTCTTCATTTCATGGTAAAAGCAATAGTTACATTAGTTGCATGTGGCTGAGAACTGGCACAGTTGCTTATTGCTGGTTGGATTTGTGGTTGTATTCAGGTTGACAGGAAGAAGTTCAACCTTCCTTGACATTATGGCTGTTCCAGAAAGAGCTTACTGAAGGAAACATGTTACCATGTTACTTAATGTGTTCAGACTTTATTCCTTCTTAAATAAAGGTGATCTTAGCAGTGCTACAAGTGGTAATAGAGCAAGCATAGAATCACTTCTCTTTACATCAATGCCAGGATAATGTTTTCTGCTGCACCTTAGCATGTGTTACAAGGATACAACTCATTTCAACTTATGCAAACATGACAGCTGGTTTAGCTATGTTGTACTGTATATTAGTTATCTGCTAAATTAAATTTCTCAGGAGATAGTGGCAAAATGTTTAGGGTTTTTTTTTTGTCCATGTAGTATTTCAGCACTTTTTGGCACTCAGACCCTCCAGTTGCATATCCAAAAGCTTTATTTGCAGTTAATGTAGTCTGAAAAATAACTTTGGGAGTTCCCTGCCCCCCAACACTTTGTAAAATGACCCAGACTAGAACTCAGCTGGCTGGAAGTTAAGGAATGAAGCTTTATTTACAGCTCAGCACAATGTACAAGCAGATATATACAATATAGACAGGAATATTTACATAAATATACAAGTTAAAGGGAATACAGAAACACAACACCCCTCCCACAAATCAGAGACACCAGGAGGGGCTCCCAACCACCCTTCCACCTTCTCCCCACCCCTATACCTTACTCCAAGGTTTGCCTTACGCGCAAGGTGAGTTTTGAGGATCAGCCAGGGGAGTTAGAAGAAAAGTGGTTTGTGAGATTACTCAGCAGAGAGGAGAAAGAGCCAGAAGCTGCTAGACCAAGACGCTGTGCCCCAACAGACTGACTGACTTATCTATGTTTAAGTTTCTTCTCTTAAACATCTCAGCAAGCCTATGAGTGAAGTATACATCACCATGTTTTCCTTTGACAGCCTATAGTGTAATTTTCTCTATTAAAATATCCCAATTAGCCTCAAACCAGCACAATAACCATTCTCTCACTGTTGCCAATTGCTGCTACAGGATATGAAAGTGATATTAACTCTATTTTTTTCCTGTGCAGTATTAGTGGATTCTAAAATGAAAACATTTTCAAATTAAATAATGCAAAATCCTGCAGCTTAAAAAGGGAAACTGTCAAGACAGTCAAAGCATGTGCAACTACATCTAGGGACAGCATCATGGCTTTGCAGGAAGGTGCAGAAGACAGGACTGATTACTTTGGTTGATAATACACATATTTCTGGCAAAATAAAACTTGAAGTTTTGCTGGATACATCTGCCCTTGATGCAGAGGGTTTACTGACTCTTCAAGAGATGCAAGGTGGCACGGATAGAATTCCCTATGGGATGTCATTATTTTGTTTTTCTGAGAAGTTTCGGTGTTCATTCATTAGAGATTGTTGAGATTTTTGCTGATCTATAGGCTGAAATGATGGAAGTGTTTTTCAGAGTCCTTTCTTCATGTACAATGCTTTTATTATTTTATTATATTTAAGAGGTAGAAAAGTGGCAAACAGAGTAAATAGATTTTCTTTTCAGATTCAGAACTTAAAGTCCATTTGGGAGATTTCTCTTATGAGAGAAAGTTTGGAAAATGATGACAATGGTTTAATAATAACTTTATTTACTTGTACAGAATTGTTCAAAGGACAATGCTGGATATTAAAAATGTCATAGGATTCATTTACATGGCTCAGAAACAACAGCATTACATTTCCTATACTTGTAAAGGGAATGAGTGTAGGGTTCTAAGTTCATGGCTTGTTTTTAGTTCTCCTTTTGGTCCTCTTATATTTGCAATTTGTCTAATACACAGCTACCTCTACACAGTCTCAAGATTAGATCTGAAGTAAGCCATTGAGTAATTCTCATGACGTTGTCTGACAATTTTTTTACTGCCCTATGGCAGCAGACCTATGTAACTCAGGGATTCCTCTGTCGAGCATACCCAAAAATGTCTTGGAACATTGTAAGGGAGGGACTGTTTCAAAATTAATAATTATATTAATTTTGATATCCAGGCAGAGATTGTTAATAACTATGAAAACTGTTTATTAACGTTAAATCCCGCCACAAAACTTATATACAAGGTTCAAAAACGCACGGTTTGGAAATTTGCATATACAGGGAACAGGTAAACTGGAACACTTCAAAGGCAACTAACATAAGCAAACATTTTTACTGGCAGAGAAGGTTTATACGCAGGAAGCTCCTTTCTGCTTATGGCAGAAGGCAATTAATGATTACAAGAGGCTTGAAGTATTTACTCACAAAAAATATCATGGGACAATACCCAAAGCATGTGGTGGGCTGCTGTTAGAGGCTTTGGAGTTTCCTCCGGCTCCTGGGTGCTTCAGATAGAGGAGACACATCTCTGACCTGGTCCTGGCTCTCTTGGCAGCAGGCTCTTATGTGCAGGCAGATGTCTTGCGATGTGCAGTCCCGGCACGGTGTCACGCTGGCTGTGCAGGCCCAATGCGTGGAGGCATCAAAGCCTGATCCTGCTGCTTGGGGTCCCACCCAGCTCAGGATCCATGAGGTAGTAAGAGTACAATAGCAAACCCCCTCAATGTGCTATCAGCTCATTCTTTTATATCCATTTCAGCCTGAGACTGATGGGCCTTTGGAAATAGATTAGCCAATCAGGATGGCAGTTTGCCCATATTAGGTGAAACTGGGGCTTCCATCCCCTGTCCTGCAGCCACCACTCCCAACACAGAGAGGGGGAGCAGGGGAGCATGCCTGGGCAAACCAGGACATGTACAAGCCCACCTTTGGCCTATTCAGGCCTACCATGACAAACATTCTTTCACCATGTACCTCTTAAAGGGAAGAAAGGGAAACATTTACTTTCTATACAAGAAAAAATAGAACTGTTACATGTAATTAGAGGATTTCATTCTGTTTTCATTTGGGATTTGTTTGTTTGAAGGAAGCAACCATGTGGACCTGTCACGACATCACACTGGTTTTGTGTAGAAAACATGCTATTGTCATTGCACTGTTCTTCTTCAATCCAGAGGGAATTTTGTGAAAGGTTTTTCCTCAAATCTATTAACACTACTGTGAACATTTTAGTGAGGCAAAAATAAGAACTCCCTGTCTGTGCAAAATACTTAGCAACAGCAGTGCTCAATGTGTTCAGCTCAAAAACGAGCATTCTCTGGTTAGTGTGAGTACTTGAAACAAGGCAGTATGTTTTTCTTTATCATATTCAGTGCTACACGAGGAGTAGATAATCCTCAATTCAAGCAGATAAGCAGATAAGGGATTTCAACTGCATGTATTTAGCAAAAAATCTTTTCTCCACCTGTGGTGGGATTTTCTAATAAATGGTTTGTATTATCAATACAAACAAAAGGGCATTTTTTGTCCTGCATGACAGACATTCTGTCTGGCTGACCTGTCAGTTTGGTGCAACATACAGCGAGAAAAATAAAATCTGATCGAGGCAACAATATGACAATGAATCATTCTCATCCTGTGAAAAAATAATGTCCTTTGTAGGAAACATCATTTCATAAGCAAAACTAGATTGTAGAGAACTGCACCAGTACAAATGCATGCTCTTAAACAGGCATTGCATCAACCAGGAAACTCACAATGACAATCCTTTACAATTAGAAATTAAGGCAGTCAGTTAGTTGACTGGCTTTTGCATTAGAGACCTCCTTATATGCCTTAATAAAGATGTAAGTCAAGAATAGATTTTGAAACTTAGTACACAGTTTGCATAAGTGATCGCTGTCCTTGTGATGCTCCTCTCACGACGAAAGGCACTAGTTACTACAAGAAGACTAAGATGACTTTATTTCACAGACTCCATGTTTTTGTCAGGTGTGTAGCCTGGGAAATGCAGAGGACCTGGTGAATGCTTTGGAGTAGTCACAGTAATCCTCATGGCTCATTCTGGTCATTAGAACTTTTCACTCTTGGTCTTTTCTGAATAATCTTCTTAAAGAATATGAAGGAAGAAAGCCAAGTTTGCTACATAGTTCAAGGAGAAAGTGTAAGTGGTACTGAAATTCTCAGCTCACTACCCTGACCATCTCAGTGACTATCTTTAGTGCCTGATGGTCTTGAAACAACAGTTGACAGGCTTTGGGTCTCTTCTAAAAATTCTGCTTTAAGCCAAGGATTATTAGGTACTCACTTTTAAAAGGCATTATTTTCACTTTTTGCCTGTTATGCCATATTAAGCTCTTTTATAAAGATTTTCAAAGACTTCAAATTTTCCTTTCATTTACCTTGTTAAAGCATAGGCAGAAATCTGTGATGAAAGCAGACTAAGATGGACTTTCACATTAGAAGCATTGTAAGGTAAATTGTGTGATGCTGTTTGTGCATATATGATTTTGTTAGACAACTAAAACTGAGAAGAGAGCCAAAATCATAGAGTCAGAAACACTATTACTTAAGAGAAATTTTCTATGCACTGCATATTAACAGAATAAATACTTTTTTACTTAAAAATAGCATAGTACATTGTAATTTTTAGACTTCCTATTTACATGGGTAGTGCTTTCCCATTTGTTGTGGATAAAGACTTAATGTTTTAAATGGTGATACTGGAAAGAAGGTGAATAAAGATCGTTCTGCAGGGTGTTTTATCTGAGGAAGAACAAAGAAGTTAATGATGTTTGGTGGTTTGTTTAGATAACTTTGCTTCTCATTAGATATTTGCAGATGAAATTGCATTACTGGACTAAACTATCTTAAAAACATAAGTGCAGTTCCTTTACTGCCCTATCTACCAAAGGCACAGGTGTTTTCTTTTCCTCCAGAAATTGAGCAAGATACCTGCTGTCAGGACCAAATCACCTGAATGGTGTTTGAGTCCAAGTAGTGTGTTCCAAAACGAGCACCTACACTCCACTCTGGGTAGCAAATGATGCATATCCTCATACAGTAAGCTGGGAAAGAAGTGCAAATTCTAATGAAAACTTTTCCTCCTCCACTGGAGTGATTTATGGTGTATATTCTGTAATATTAAAAAAGCGCGATCAGAATGAAGCCCAACTCAGAGCCTCTTTATCTGGTTGCCAATAACTTATGCTATTACCAGCCAAAATTATAGCCCTAGGAATATAGCAGCATTTCAGTATCCGAAGGAAATCTACAAGAAAACTGGGAAGCAACTGTTTAGAAGGACACATAGTGATTAGACAAGGGGGAATGGTTTTAAACTAGAGCAGATTAGATTTAGGACATAAGAAAGAAGTTCATTACAATGAAAGTAGTGAAATACTGAAACAGGTTGCACAAAGAAGTGGTGGTGGCGGCCTCATCCCTGGAGACATTAATGATTGAACTTCATGAGACCCTGAGCAACCTAAACTAGTTAAAGATGTTCCTGCTCACTGCAGGGATTTGGACAAGATGACTTTTGAGGGTCATTACTTCCAACCTGGTGTATTCTATGATTCTTTGAATTCTTGCAAGGAAACCATCCATTTCCATGAAAGAAACTGCAGTCATATCAGTAGCCTGGGTGCCCTACCCACTGAATCCTCTTGATATTTCTTTGGCTGAACCAAAATGTGGAAGGGAGATGAAACAAGGAAAGAACAGACCAGGGTGGCAAAACATGGTCTTGTCTCTGTAACCTGCTAGAACATTGCTAAAAGAATCTTCCAGATGAATCAATGTTATTAAAATATGTAGAAAATAAAATTGCCCAAAATCCTGAGCTAGAGTGCTGTGGAGGAGCACAGTGCAGTAGCACAACATCTAAGTGCCACTTAGGTGTTGTGTACAAGTGTTCTTGTACTTGCAGTGAAGCCTGGGGACCTGCAGTTTTACAGAAATTAGTGAATATCCTCATGACTTGAACTGAAGGCAGATTAGAGTTTCCTAGACCTCATCTCAGTTCGGCTTCAGTGGTGCTAAACTGAGCTCTGTGTGTATGCTAACTCGACAGTGTTTGTTTTCTCGTCCCTCTCTGAAGTTTCTCTCACTGATTACTGCTTACAGCATACTATTCCTGCTAATTATGTGCTGATTTAATAATTGATTTGTAGGTGTTTGCTAATTAAAGTTAATAATGAATTTACACTTGTAATTTTATCTCATTTCAAAGGGGCGTGATCACAGCCAATGAAAAGAGGACAGGATGGAATGATGCAATGTGTGTGCATAATTTTCCTGAAAATCATGTAAATGCCTTTCAGGTTTTTAAATGATGTAGATTCAGGTACCAGCTGATCTGAAAATGCTGCCAATAACTGAACAGACAATCTTTTATTTAATATAATGAAAATCCTACCACAGTAGCTAAAAACTAAGGACTTGAAACCTTCACACAAATCTGAACTGAGCTATTCAAAATTTGACAACATCTACCTTCTCTGTACTTACATTTCTGAACCTCTATTTTTCATTCTCCCATCTATAGTTTATCCTGTAGATGCAAAACGTTGGAGAGTTTTAAGTGTCTGCAACCGTCCTCTGCTAAGTAGACTGTTACTTGCTAAATGTCTCAAAAGATGTTCTTCACAATTCGTCTGTTTGCACTGCAATATAACCCAAGTGCATGACTTCTACATCTTTACAACAGTGAATTTGAACTCTTTCTTCATATGGTGCTCTAGACCGTCGTGGTTGTACGTAAATCTTGCTGTGTATTACTCCCTGTGCAATCATAGGTGAAATTCGATTAGCAATTTATTTGTCCATTTCTTTTAGTCTTCTCTGGATTTTGCTAAGAATGGAACTCTCCTGATAGTCTTTTGGAAATAAAAGAGATAAAGGATATACAAAGTATTTCCTTTTCTCGCCTACAAATCAGGAAAAGATGACTTTGAATTCAGTTGATAACAGGATTAAATTTGTTTGAAGCTTTAAAAATCATACTAGTGTAAAGAAATGTAGGATTTGCAGCTATGCTGTGGACATGGCTGTGAACAGCAGTGACAAAGCAGGGACATGCTGTGAAACTCCAAGTGTAAAATGAATGTAAGGTAGTGAAAGTGCAGAACTGTGTCTTGGAAGGCTACAGTAGCTTCCCAAGCAGAGTAACCTGTCATAAGTTGCTTCTCCATTCTGAAGAAAATAAATGGGTATGGAGGTTCACTTTCACTTCCCGCCTCTCTGTGGGCTGTCAGTGAGCCAGATAGACAGACACAAGTATAGCATGGGAAGCCACTTCCATGCAGCTGAGCAGCTGTGGATTAGTTTCTCACACGTGAAGGAGGCCTAAAGTGCATTTAGCACCTTGTCTATGCTCCCACCACCTCTGCTGCATATTTGCTTCTCTCACCCTCACGTGCCTAAGTGGCTACACCTTTCTCACCATACAGAAACTGTCCTGAAGTGTTCATAAGAGGTGTTTCATTTGAAACTGGAGTGGTGATAACATAAGTGCTTTGCTTAGCAGTATCTTCTAAATTGCGGGTATGCATCATAGACCCATTTGTTTTCCAGAGGTTTTACATTTTGTTGTGGGTTTGGTTTGGTGTGGGTTTTATTTGTTTGTTTAGGGTTTTGTTGGGTTTTTTTGTTCCCTTCCCTTTGGTTGTAACTGTTAGTAACACATCATTCCATTTGTTAGCTTTCGTTCACTGATCCCAGTCCTACCTTGGTCTCGTGCTGGACCGCAATCAAACGCTGTTGTAGGGCAGGAGTCAGGATTAGTGATCATCTTTAGTACTCAGCAGCTTTATATTGTGGAGCTACTTCAGGACCGAGTAACAACATGAAAGCAAGACATACATGCTCTAAGTGCAGGATGGGTCAAAGGAACAGGAGGGAATCTAGTACGCTTAATCATGTGAAAGTGACAGGGGAAGATGTGTCTCTGTCTGCAGCTAATCCATGGTGAAGTGCCTGAGCCCTTCCTCCAGCAATCTGTTCAGGTGTCTACTTCAAGCTAATTTTCACAAAACATCCCTAAGTAATGACTCCAAAAAGGAAAGTGGACACATGTGAAGAATAGGAAGAGGTTTTTCAAATTTGCTTGACTGTAAGGGGTTACCTGTGCTACTTTGGTGCTGCAGAACAACCATAAAGCTGGTTTTTTTCCTGGATTTACTGCTTTGACAGAGCACTGTGAAACAACTGGCATATAGTCATGAATCAGTCTTGTTTATTTAATTTCGGTTTGCATACTTGATCTTTACAGCAGCATTATTAATGACTAAAGCTTGAGCAACATTCATCTTTGTTTATAGCAGAAGCTGTAATAATTTGAGGGGAAAACGTATGTTTTGCTCTGATCTTCAATTTTTTTCAATTATACCACATTCAAATTTTTAATCTCTTGAGGCTCGTTCCTCATTATCTTTTCTCAGGGTTGTCTGTGTGTGTAATTTCCTCAGAGCTGAACTCCCTAGGGCTAAGAGTCACATTACACGTTCCTTAAATATGAGGCAATAAAGAACAAATGCACTAAACAAACAGATAGGAAGAACAATGCGGTAGAAGTCTTGACTGCGTGTAGTTATAATTACTGCATGTTGTCTTCTTTTGTATCTCTGCTTTACCTTGGATATCCTCTCACATACATTATATACAGTATACATCACAGTATCACAGTATCACCAGGGTTGGAAGAGACCTCAAAGATCATCAAGTCCAACCCGTCACCACAGACCTCAAGACTAGACCATGGCACCAAGTGCCACGTCCAAACCTGCCTTGAACACCTCCAGGGTCGGTGACTCCACCACCTCCCTGGGCAGCCCATTCCAGTAGCCAATGACTCTCTCAGTCAAGAACTTTCTCCTCACCTCCAGCCTAAACTTCCCCTGGCGAAGCTTGAGACTGTGTCCTCTTGTTCTGGTGCTGGTTGCCTGAGAGAAGAAGGTATCACAGTATCACAGTATCGCAAGGGTTGGAAGAGACCTCAGAGATCAAGTCCAACCCATCACCACAGCCCTCAAGATTAGACCATGGCACTAAGTGCCATGTCCAAACGTGCCTTGAATGCCTCCAGGGACGGTGACNCCCTTCAGGTAGTTGTAGACAGCAATAAGGTCCCCCCTGAGCTTCCTCTTCTCCAGGCTAAACAGTCCCAGCTCCCTCAGCCTCTCCTCATAGGGCTTGTGCTCGAGGCCTCTCACCAGCCTCGTTGCCCTTCATACATACTGTATATACATTGTACTTAACTGTAAGTGAACTACGCATTGGACCAATTCTTCAGCAAATAGACTCTGCTGATGATGGAGAAATTGCAGGTTAACAGAGTGAGTCATGATAAAGACGTTATACTGTTTCCATTGAGTTCAAAGTTAATGTTAACAATTAAACTGTAGAAATACAATTTTTAAATCTGATGAAGAGTATCACTTGGATTCTTTAGTAGCTCCTTATAAAGTTTTGTTTCAGTGCAGAACTTCTCTTTGGCCAAAGAGTTTGTCAGTTTTCCTTTGTATTACACTTGTTGCTCCATTACTATTTAGTGCAACAAGTGACAGCTAAATCTAGAGTATCTGTCTTCTTGATTGTGTTTGATTAGTAGTTTAAGACAGGGGCTTTACAAGCCAAGAGTTGAAAGGTGGGCATCACATGTTTTTATGTTAAAATGGAGACTTTGTCTCCATTGGCCCCTGGTAATTTGTGGTGGTTATGTTTGTTTATTTTCAGCCAGCTCTAAAGGATAAAACTAGGATTATAAGCCCCTAAAACTGAAATGCAGTGAAATTTAGTAAAATATAATTTCTCACAATACATTATGTGTTTTTCCCCTTTAGATGGCTTTGAATGATGAAATTCAAGAAAGGCTTTGTATTTGTCATTTCTCTTACCATTTATAGCCAGAGACAGTCTGACTTTATTACAATGAAGGGTTCACATAGATTAGCCTGCAGTGTTATGAACCATTCACCAAAGACAGCTCGATGTAATCTGTCTTAAAGTCTGTGTACAAAACATAACTACCAGCCCAGGAGCTCTTGTATGGCAGATGCTTTGCCCCAGTGTGTTGTCCTTCACAATGCACATAGTGATACATACACAGTATGCAGAATAGACAAGAAATCACATAGATTAAAAAAGAAGGAAGCCTTATATGCTCTGCTGGAAATTAAATCAGTTTTTTTGTTTGCTTCCTTGTTTTGTTTTATTTCTAACTTATGGGAAGTTGTCTCTTGTTTATTTACATGTGGATTTTAAAAGTGTATTTTTAAGTGAAATACAGTGTGTTCACATTGAAATTTTTTTGAACTTAAGTTGAAATTTAGATTTCACTAATTTTATGCCTGTAATTATCCGATTGGTTATGAAGAGCAAATTCTATTGAGAAACAAGACCATTATTACATTCTGACACTGCAAACAGTAATTCCATTTCTTCATTAAGAAGATATCACCAAGTTCTATTTCTCAGCTGAAATACTTTTCCCAAATCAAATTATTGCAAACATCTGAAAAAAGTCCACCCATCAAATCTGAGTTTCTGAAAAACTGCCAATGAGTAAACACACATGGAGAGACATCCTAGTACCACTCTGTTCTTATCAGGTTCTACTACTTAGAATGTCATTAAAGTTAGTTTTAAAGAATCTCATGAGTCATTTTGACTTATTAGGAAAAAAAAATGAACTCTTACCAACTTTAGAAGAATCCATGCAAATTTTGGCATTTGTGTATATGTAGAGCTACCTTGAAGTTTCATGTCATCCTCTCTAAAGTTAGCGGTAATTATTTCCTAGTAAGATCTTATCTGCATGTACATGTTAACAGAAAAAGTCCACCTTTTTTTGTAGTACAAAATTTTAGCACATTTTAACTTGCTTGTAAGCAACAGGTTTCGTTTGCTTAAAGAAAAGTCATATCCCTGACAAGAAGCTTTCCAGGTTTGCATGTGGGTGGAATTTTAAAGCATACTTATTCAATAAGCCTCCAGTCTCTAGGTACAGAATGCACCCATTCATTGACAGCTCCTGCTTTCCTTCACTATGAAGTGTCTGGCCTGCTTACAAGAGCAGTGCTGGTAGGTGGCCGCAGAGGCACTGACCTGTGCTGCTACTTTTACCCAGGCTGTGAAGACATTTTAAAATTAGATGTTCATTTAACAGCTCTAGAACACCTGTGGAATTAGCAAATAGCTGCTTCAATTATTTCATTCTCTGCGTGAGGCAAAACACCTATTGCTGCAAAGCTCCTTACTAGTGCAGGAAAGTGTCCTGGTCTGCTAAACCAATACAGAGCAGTTTGATTTTCACCGAGCAGAGATATTAGGGTAGTGGTAGCTTGTATGTTACATTAATTTTTTGTTTTAATTCTAGCTCCCCAGGGGCCTTCTTCAAAACCTAGTGAAGTGCCTCAGAGCCTCTGTGGGTTTAGGCTGAGGTAAAATGAGCACTACTATACTTTTCACTTCCAGAGGAGTAAATGCCAAAATATACCTCTTGAAAGGATAACTTTTGAACTTGAAATGTTGCATGCTTCCTCATAGGTGACCCTTTCAAGATGCTCTTGTATTGTATGCATTTCCTCAACTAAATCTAAAGAGGATTTGTTGGTTTGTTTTTTGTTTGTTTTTTTTCCCTTGATATTTATTGCAGGACTTAAATTGTAACGATACTTCGGTAGTTAATTCAGTTCATGGGTCCACATTAATGGGATCATAGTTACCTAATTTCTTATCTGGACTCACAAGTTTTCACAAGTGTTACCAAATTAAAGTCTCTTAGAGTACAGAAGCAGTACTAAATTTGCCATACAACTCCAGGGATTAAATGAATAGAATTGAAACAACCTGATAAAATGAATGTGTGCTTTTTTTTTTTTTTTTTTTTTCTTCTTTCTTTTTCATCTTTGGTAATAGTTTTATTCAAGAGTCCAAGAACATTCTTTGAACACAGCTATAATTGCTTATGAATATTCTAGTTAGGGAAACAGCAGTGTTAAATCATCTTGTCTTTATAGAGAAAGAAGAATGTTGTGTGATGAAGACTGTGGGTGGATAATCAGGACTGTAGAATTTGAAATACTCCTTTTTGCCATTGATTTTCCGTTTGGTTTTCAGCAATCATTGCTACTTTTCTTGCTTCTGTTCTAGAAAAGTCAATAATAGAAACAGTCAAGTTAGAGGAATACCTAATATTTGAAAAATACTTTTCATTTTTAGCAGAAAAGCACAGATAAAAACCAAAATTAATTAATTCACTTGTTAGTTATTAGTTTTATTCTTTTACTTGTGATATTTTAAAATTAAAGTTGTTTTCAATGGTTTCTGGATGTAAAATTACTACTACTAAACATGTTTGAATGGTCTTATATGGACATAGGTACTGGCACACCAAAATTAATACAGCACTTTTTGTTTTGTTGGGTCTTTTTTACAAAGTTCTGGATTCTTTCTTCTTTTCTAATAGCCCATTGTGGTTACTATTGTAGTAAGGGTAAAATTACTTCAATTATCTATTACCCTCAACATAGAGTTCAATGATATCAACATTAAAACAGCATAAATTTGGAGGGCTTTTGGTAAATAATTTAAAAAGTACGTCAGTGCTCTATGACCAAAGGAGATATTTTGAAGGATTTTCAGGCTTCACTTTTAAAAAAAAATAATTTTTTTTTATTTTCTTCAATAAAATATAATCGAATGTATCTTACATTTCAGTAAATTTAGCTGGATTTTGTGTTGCTTTTAATTATTTGTAAAGCTTCAAATGGAAACACATTCTATCCATAGTAAACATATTAAAACTACAAAGAAGTCTAGTGGAACTCAAAATACAGATAAAAGATACATCTTTTATTTTTCCTGTTTTCTTTATGGTTTTTGGTTTGTTTTAGTACCTGTTTTAGCACAAGCTGTGTGACCGTCACCGTTTCACAGGAAGAATGACTAAACAGCAGTGATTGGTGGTTATATCACTCTTACTAGGGGTATTCTGATCTCTTACAATGAGAAGGAGATGTGAAAGAATAAAAACTCCCTACAGCTCTCACCTTGAGTGCAGTGCTCGAACTCCTCTCTAAGAAGTAGAAATTTTTGTAATTCAGATTCTTAAATTCTTTCAATCGTTTTTTTTTTTTAAAAAAAAAACTCTTTGCAATTGTTAGATTGATGCAATCAAGATTTCTATATATTAATACGATGTCTAGGATGGGTTTGTTTTTAATTAAAGCTACATAGATTAGTTCAGGAACTACCATTAAGCTGAAAACATTATCTATTAAATTTTGAGAGTCACTTGATATTCAGAAGAGTGCAAGGTGGAATATGTACTAGATAAACCTTTCTGATACACATAGCCAGTGAGGACATTTTTCCTTATGGTTTGTTTTCTAATCGTAGTATTCTTTGTGCTTGGCATGTGGGTGCTTTCTGCAGGCTGTCTCCTCCTCTTCAACTCTTATAGCCTGAAACTCACTGTTAGTGTCTTAAGTGGATTTAGTATCTTAAGTGAATTAAGTTTGTCCACTGATGTGTGGCTTTATCTCTTTTGTTTTTTAAAATACCCTGCAAAAAACTAATGAGGTAATTGCAGATGAAGTGGTGCAAACAGCCTCCTGAGATACTGTCAGAATTGTTGAAAGCAGTGTTTAGATGACAGTTTAGTTTGTCTTTAGAGTGATAAAAAACATGTAGGACAAGATCTGCAATGTACTTTCTACACTGAAGTAATTTTAAAACATCCACCAAAAATTTATGTCACATTTTGAGAATGTATCTTCTGTGTCTTCAGGTCAGCTGTAAGAGGCAATATTAGTTATGGTAAACCATACAATAGTGTTTAGAGCTCCATAAAATAAAATGCCCTAGACCCTTTAGTTTGAGAAAGGAAAAAACCCAAGAAATCATTAATCATCTAGGAGCTTCTTTAAGATAAAGAAGCACAGTATGTTACAGCAGTGAAATAAATGTCAACTAACCATATTTGCAGACTTTATGATGAAGTATTACTTACTGCATTACACTGAAGTAGTAGTAAAACATGAAAATGGGGAGATCAACTTCAACCCTCTTTATTATGCATTTTGTGGCTTATAGTCCTGTTTCAGCTGATACCCATTTGATAGAATAAGCTGCTACTTTCCCTTGTACCTCGGACTGTGAGCTCTGCACTATCTTGTGAAACACTGTTTTGTGAAATAAATGTAGATCTACTCTGTAAGAATTATTGATGTGTCTCTGAAAGCAGGATTTGTGCATTTGGGCTTTGTGAGGTAAAAAGGTATGTGTTCTCGGCACTTTCACCCAAAGACAGAATGTGCTTACAAGGCCAATAGTTAGAGCTGAGAAAGAAAGAAAGTGCTGGAGCATGGTCTGCAGGGATGGCATTTTGGCACACAGTGGCAAAAGAAATCAGTAACCATGTATACAGACCTTTATGGAAGTCCCTAATAGGTCATGGCCATCATATTTAACTGTGCAGTGCTGTGTCTGTGATAGATACGTGGCACTCCTAGCCCTCCTGGGAGCCTGGGTTATTGATATCAGGAAGGCATTACTGCCTTCCTCTCACCACGAACTGGTATGCCAAATGTGCGTGTGGTAATCTTGGTGGAGAGAGAAGGTTATGTTGTGCTCATACAAAGGCAGTTAATCTTAAAGCTGTTCCTCATCTGTGCATAGAAAAACAGAAAAGTAACCTGTGGGTGTTAACCTGTATAATGTGAAGGTATACTGCCAAGATATGAGACTCCAATAAAAAGTAGAAAACCTGTAAGTAAAAAATTTATGGAAAAAACCCAAAACATTAGATCTTTACAATACAATGGACACAGAACTTGACAGGGGTCCATGTAATGAACCTCTTGTACATCCCTTTGTTAATAAACACATTATTAACTAATAAGATAATGAAGCTATTGGTACTCATATATTCTGAACCAGTGATTTGAGATTAACATGTTTAATTATGTATCTTCAGATTTTTTTTTCCCAAAAGATAGTGCATTTCTTTTATGCTCAATAAAGGGATAATATTTAATACCCCATTGCTAGCAGTTATTATAAAAAGTTATACTTTGTAATATCAAACGGTCACAAGAGAGTGTGAAGGTTTGGGAGTTCCCCACCCCCCCA
>VWZE01001209.1:35838-50857 GCA_013396675.1 Eubucco bourcierii | reverse complement strand
TAACTTACCCCAGACACACACACCTAACTTACCCCAGCAACACACACATTTATCATCATCATCATCATTTTTAACACACATGGCCATTTGCCCTCGCAAAAGCAATTTGTCAGTCTCCAGTGACTTTAATATTTGGGTGTATAGATTTACCTTGAATTGCTTACCACTTGGACTAACAAAAATGAAGACTCCACAATTGGCTTTTCTTCTGCTAGATTACAATATTTCAGCCTCTGAGGGAAAAACATCAGAAGTGTGAAAAGATTAATGATATTTCCTACAGCGTTTTTTTGTTATGCTGCTTAGGTAAAATTGGTCTGGATTTAATAAGCACCATAAAATTCTCTGAGCAATAAAGAAAGGAGAACCTTGTTGGTTTTTTTTTTTTCCAAGAGCAGAGTGTCGTTTCACTTGAGCAAGAGTGATCATAGTTGCATTATGCACAGCTGAGAAGATGAAAACTTTTACTGGCAGTAACATTTTCACATATTAACATTCATCACTGGAAGTTTCTAATGTCACTTTCTGTAGGTGTGACTTGCATTGGATAAGCCTTACTGTATTGTAATGCCTGAAACAACAGGTTTGCATCAAATCAAGATCTTGTCAATCAGTTTCAAATTTAGAGAAACACAAGTAGCTGAGGCCTCATTTGACTTACAATCAACAGGTTGAGATGTCATTTTGGCTTTCTTTTTTTTGTTGTTTTTTCCCTTTCTCTGAGCTTTAGTTCCCACATTTCAGCATGTGTTATCTTCCCAGATGACTAGTCCAAGGCCAGGCAGAAATAGAGAGTAGGTCTAGTTCCTGATGTAGATTATTTCTCTAGTATCTACAGCACTTGTCAGCTGAAAAATAGGATTGACATCAGAAATGAGAATGCACAGAAACAGTCAATACACATAACAAGCTGTAGTGGAGAAGTAATTAATTAATGTGATATGATATTTTCAAAAGTTAATATTGTTTATTGATATTCAGTATTCAGAACTCTCTCCACCCCAATCACTAATTTTAATAACAATCAGTTCTTTGCATTGGTCACAGAAACTTTATGGAGGTAATAACAGGCTCTAGCAATAACCAGTAATGATATATAACATTAATTGAACTTGACTGAACTGGAAGAGAAATGCTTGCTGCAGTTAGTGCACCACTTGCAGTCAATACTCCGCTTGGCCACTAGAGGGACTCAGGGAGCTCCTTTCTGCTTATGGCAGTAGGCAATGGTGAGTTACAAGAGGCTTGAAGGATTGACTCACAAAATATTATCTCCTGACTGGCAGGGCTGGCTACAGCTTCAGACAGTACCCAAAGCACAGGAGAGGTTGCTGTCAGTGGTCTCAAAGCCGTTAGAGGCTTTGGAGTTTCCCAGGCTCTTTTCTCAGGCAGCTGGAGTCTGGCACAGGCTCTGACCTGCTTCTTGACTCCCCATTCAACAACTGCTTTGCAGAGCGGCAGGCAGGATGCATTGCCATGTGCAGGCTTGGCACAGTGTCACACTGGCTGTGCAGGCTGATCATGTGGAGGCATTTAGAGCCTGTTCCTGGTCACTGGAGTTCCACATAGCTCAGGATGCAACAGGTTAGCAAGCAGGCACGGATACAGTGGCAGAGCACAGGCTGTGTTACCTGCTCGTCTCCTTTTATCCAAACAGCCCAAGACTAATGTGCCTTTGGACACAGAACAGCCAATCAGAATGGCAGTTAGCCAAGTTTGCCCATATTAAGGTGAAGCCATAGGCTTGCTTTACCCAAATTTGGGCAGAACATTGGCCCTGCACAAGGGATGCACAAGCTGAGCATGTGTACCTTGTTTACCATGGGATTCAAAGGGTCAGAGTCCTTAGACTCAGTGGCTCCAGGTTCTTTGTCCTCTTTCTCACGGTTGCATCTCCCCAAAACAGAAGGAGGAAGAGCAGAAAAACATCTCTGGGCAAGCCAGGACGTGGATAAGCCTATTTTAGCCTGCTTAGGCCTACCACATCACAAGCAAGCTGACCTCATGACCTGTGTTGTTTCCATACACATTTATCACTTTAATTTCACATAAATGATATGAGTCACCTACAATGTGTGTAGGAAAGATGAGCTCAGGTTATAAATCCGTGCTCCATTACATCTGAAGCACATAACCAAAAACATGGTGCTGAGCTTGTTTGTGCTCTCTGACCATCACTGTCCTAGTAAATTCAAGTATACTGGGAGGCAGGCCTGAGAATGTGGTGATTTGCACTAGTAAACAGCTAGTATTTTCTCTTCCTTGAATGTGTACTGTTTCAGCAAGCAATGTTCCTCATATGTAAAGTAGTCTAGGGTCCCTGGAGGTGTTGAAGGCCGGGTTGGATGAGGCCTTGAGTGACCTGTACTAGTGGGAGGGTGTTCCAACCTTACCATTCTATGATTCTATGAAGGTGATAGGCTGGCTTTAGCCAGATTTGTAAAGGTGAAAGTTCATGTAAGCTTTAATTGTTCAGCTTGACAGCATTGTCTGCAGTACTGCATCCAGCACTGCTGGTATGTCTGAGAGTTGACAGTAAGGTGGAACACTGTAATGCTCCCAGCTGTTCTGAGAAACGTGCTCTGTTGTACAGCTGTGCTGGTTGAGGCTATTTGGAATGTTTTAATGGAGAAAATTATATTCTAGGCTGTGAAAAGCAAACAGTGGTGATGTCTGCTGCACTCATAGGCTTGCTGAGATGGATAAGAACAAGAGCACAAACATAGATAAGACACTCTCATGGAAAGTCTCAGGCTCTCTAGCTGGCTTGGTCTTTGCCTCTCTGCTAACCTAACTAACCACTTTCCTTCTAAACCCCCTGGCCTATCCTCCAAACTCACCTTGCACATAAGGCAGACCCTGGGGTAAGGCAGAGGGGTGGGAAGAAGGTGGAAGGGTGATTGGGAGCCCCTCCTGGGGACTCTGATTTCTGGTTGTGTTTCTGTATTCCCTTTGACTTGTCTATGTAACTGTTCCTGTCTGTTGTGTGTATCTCTGCTTGTCCATTGTGCTGAGCTGTAAATACAGCTTCAGTCCTTAACTTCCAGCTGGCTGAGTCTAGTCTGGGGGATTTTACAAAGTGTTGGGGGGGCAGGGAACTCCCAAACCGTCACAACAACTGAAGAGTTTTTCCTTTTACTGGCGGATTGTGTCTTTTTTTTTTTTATGTTCAGCGATGGTGAAATGGAAAGGTTTGTCAACAAACATTTATTCCTCTGCAGGAACTTCCCAAGTTTCTTGAAGACCTTGCTTCAACTGATGCTGACCTGCCTTGGAACAAGGCTAAGAACCGTTTTGCCAACATCAAGCCATGTATGTGTGTGTACAATCGCCACATCCGTTCTGCTCTCTGCCTTCAGTAGTGCAGCATCTATCTGGAATACCACTGAGTTTCTGTCTGGTCTGCCTTTGAACTGGCAGGACAGGATGTCCATATGAGGAAATAATTTTCTATCAAGTAATCTACCTTTTCATTGTTTTATTTTAAAGACAGTTTTCTTTGCAAGTAGCTTTCAACTTGCTCTCTCAAGTTTAATATGCAGGTGCAAGAAATTGTAGCCTCCACAGTTTCTTAGCTTTGTAATTCAAGCCTTGTAGCAAACTCTTTAACATTCTTCCTCGTTTTCCTCTCCTCTAGTGAGAAGTAATTTTTTTTTAAACACACAAAATCCATATGTTTGTGCATTCAGCTACCCCAGGAGCCTGGGTATGCTTGTGGATATGTGCTGCAAAGGTTCCCCAGAAGATCAGAGTGACTGTGTGAAAACTTCTAAGCCAAGAGTAGATTTTATCACAGGAGACAGAAGTCTGTCTCTCTGTGGTCAACACTGCTTCATTTTTCAGTTAATAAGACAAGACATGTCATTATTATTTTAGGCATTAGCCGAGATGTGAGCTGGGGAGCGTGGCATTCTGTGCTATTAACTTTTTGGAGCAGCTGTTCTTGCTCTCTGCTGCCTTTTTCTTAAGTCACAGCCACTTAAAAAAATGGTATTCAAGGCACACAATGAGATAGAAAGGTACATTTCATAAATCTTTAACTTTGTTGTCCAATTAATTTTTTTTTTAATTAAATTGCAGATCAAACACCCAAATTAGGAAATGTTTGGTTTCGGCTTTTCCTCACTCACATATGGCATCTTCCCTGGGTTTTGTGATGTCTGCATATGCACCATGGGCTCACCCTGGAAACCCTCCATAATTTCACCTAATTTTTTTCTTCTCTGTGGTAATGAGCTTACCTTATGTAAAAGGAGAAAAAGTGTGGGAAAGTGCCATTATCTGGCTCACTTCTATGACCTGGGCAGTGAGGTTATAGAAAAGGCTGTGGGTCCACTCCAGGAACACTTGTTACATGCACCAGAGGTTTGTGAACAATGCTTTTACTTAACTAGACTTTCTTTCTGTGACAGATAACAACAACAGGGTAAAACTGATGCCTGATGCTGGCATTCCTGGATCTGACTACATTAATGCCAGTTACGTGTCTGTAAGTAGAAAGCCTCTCACATTTTTGCTCCATTTGTTTGCTACATGAGAGAGTAAAAAAATAACTTGCAAGAAGAACAGGATTCTAATTTTTTCGTTCATTCACTACATCTACTGTTGCCATAACACCATTCAAGTGACTCCTGTGGCATTCAGTGTGACTGGTTAAAAAAGTAAATAATCCTGTTTTCATTGCTAGGCAATCTTTTTCAGCAACAATCAAAATCATGTTCAGCAAATTGCTTTCAATAGTGTCCTACCACTATGGTTAAAAGACATTAGTGAAACTCCACTGAGATCAATTGTTTAGGCAGATATCATTTGACCTCCTGATTCTGCTGGAGGGCAGGGATCCATCCAGAGGGACCTGGACAGGCTGCAGAGCTGTGCCCAGGCCAACCTCAGGACATTCAACAAGGCCAAGTGTAAGGTCCTGCACCTGGGTAGGCACAATGCCAAGCACAACTGCAGGCTGGGTGGGGAATGGCTGAGAGCAGCCCTGAGGAACAGGCCCTGGGGGTGTGGGGTGATGAAAAGCTCAACATGAGTCTGCAGTGTGCACATGCAGCCCAGACAGCAACTGTGTGCTGGGCTGCAGCAAGAGCAGTGTGGGCAGCAGGGCAAGGGAGGGGATTGTGCCCCTTTACTCTGCTCTTGTCAGACCCCACCTGGAGTCCTGTGTGCAGTTCTGGAGCCCTCAGCACAGGAAGGACATGGAAGTGTTGGAGTGGGTCCAGAGGAGGGCCACAAAGATGCTGAGAGGACAGGCTGAGAGAGTTGGGGCTCTGCAGCCTGGAGAAGAGAAGGCTTCAAGGGGACCTCATAGTAGCCTTCCAGGATCTGAAGGGGGCTACAGGAAGGCTGGGGAGGGACTATTGACAAGGTCCTGCAACAACAGGACAAGGGGCAATGGGTTTAAACTGGCAGAGGGGAGATTTAGACTGGATGTTAGCAGGAAGTTCTTTACAGTGAGGGTGGTGAGACACTGGCACAGGTTGTCCGGGGAGGTTGAGGCTGCTCCTTCCCTGGAGGTGTTCAAGGCCAGGTTGGAGGAGGCCTTGAGTGAGCTGTGCTAGTGGGAGGTGTCCCTGCCTATGGCAGAGGGTTGGAACTGGATGATCTTTGAGGTCCCTTCCAACCTTACCATTCTGTGATTCTATGACTGCTTGATGCTGGGGCAATGCACAGACCCACTGAAGACAGGAGAATGCTCAAAGCATGGCCTAGTCTGTGCTCTTTCTGATGCTAGCTAACAGGCCAAGGCTTAGGCAGGGAGCACTGACAACCCCTTCCCAAAAGCTTCAGCCAAAGGTTGAAGCAGAGTGCTCCCTGCTGAGATTTTGCTTGTCTTTGCTGCATACAGACACTTTAGGTCACCATTCATACACGTGTGTGCATGAAGGGAGGGAAGAAGGAGACTTGTATGTACTTTTAACAAATGGGAACTTGGCTGTGACTTTTGGGTTTTGCTGGTTAAACAACAAAAAGTCAAACTGAACTGTGAGCTTTGCATCCCTGAACCACAGTTTTTCACTTCAGTCTGAAAGTAGGGAGGATTAGCATAGTTTCTCACTGCCAACCTGTTCTGTATATTACAGGTGGAGTTAGTAACAGGCATCTGTGAATTATAGGGCCCTAATTCCAAAAAGGAGCTTCAGTGATGCTACAAACCACTCTGTCAGTTGCTTTGTGCAATAAGCAGGACTGTATAGTATACAGTCTCTGATATACTCTGCTGGTATAAACTTGTAGCTCTACAGCATAAATTTACTGCTGCTGTGGTTATTTTTTCTGAAGAACATAAAAGTTCCTGTAGAGCACATTTAGTTTCTTTGAGAAAACAGATCCATGAGAGCCTGTGCACTGGCAGCACCTACAGCAAACAGCATTTCCACAAGCTGCCACCTCATCAAGTTTTACATCATTTTGTAAAGTACTGAGCAGCATAAGTCAACCCTCAGCTAAACATCAGCTTCTACAGTAGATTTCTCAGGGACCTGTTATCAGAGATAAAGGTTTCTCAAAGAAGATTTATCAGAGGTCGTTTATTTGAGTCAGCTCCATCCCTGAGTCTTAGCAGATTCCTGGCAGTTACAGGAAGGACAAGGCCATCAGCGTGGTGTGCAGCTTACACTAACTCTCAGACCCCTCCTTAGTTGCTTTTCTGGCTCACTGCTTCTCAGCACTACTTAATTGTACTTTGTTGGCCACCCTTTGACATACTTCTTGGTGGTCTCTGTCTGGACCTACAGTAAGGCTAATGCAAAGGCCTACGTATTTTTAAGTGGGAATCACTGACCTGAGATCCCTGTAATTTCTCTGCTGAACACTTATCTATCAGGATGGCATTTCCCAAACTTGGCTCATAACTGATCTACAGGGTGGAAAAAGTGCCATTCCAAGGCCATCTGCCTTGCAATGGTTAGCCAAGCCTATGCCAATATGTCTGACAAAGTTTTAGCCTCAGGCATGGTGCACACGGGCACAGCTATGAGTCATATGCAAACTCTTTTTTTCCCTTGCCAACCATTGTGTGTTCAATATTTTCTTTTTCTTAGGGTTATTTGTGTCCAAATGAGTTCATTGCAACTCAGGGTCCATTACCAGGAACAGTGGGTGATTTCTGGAGAATGGTGTGGGAGACAAGAGCAAAAATACTCGTGATGCTCACACAGTGCTTTGAAAAAGGACGGGTAAGTTACCAGTGGGCAGGACCTGGTATCACTGGAAATTCCATATGTAGTTTCTGTCAATATTCTGATGGGGTCATTGCTAATTAGTAATCATCTCTCTGCAGATAAGATGCCATCAGTACTGGCCAGAAGATAATAAACCAGTGACTGTGTTTGGGGATATAGTGATTACTAAATTGATGGAAGAGATTCAAATGGACTGGACCATCAGAGATTTGAAAATTGAAAGGGTAAGCTGGAACCGGAAGCTGATGGAATACAACCCAGCCAAAACCTCAGAGAACATCAGATGTGCTCCATCGCACTCAACTACCCCTCAGCAGTCTTCTTTTAATCTTTCAATGTTTCTGTACTGTACTGCTTGTCTTCCCTGCATTTTAGTTTTATTCCTGCTTGGGTTTTTTTCACAGCATCACAGCATCACCAAGGTTGGAAGAGACCTCAAAGCTCATCCAGTCCAACCCACTACCACAGCCCTCCAGACCAGACCATGGCACCAAGTGCCACGTCCAAACCTGCCTTGAACACCTCCAGGGACGGTGACTCCACCACCTCCCTGGGCAGCCCATTCCAGCAGTCAGTGACTCTCTCAGGCAACAACTTTCTCCTCACCTCCAGCCTCCTCTTCTCCAGGCTAACCAATCCCAGCTCCCTCAGCCTCTCTCCACAGGGCTGTGCTCCAGGCCTCTCCCCAGCCTCACTGCCCTTCTCTGGACACGCTCAAGCACCTCAATGTCCTTCTTCAATGGAGGGGCCCAGAACTGGACACAGGACTCAAGGTGTGGCCTAAGCAGTGCAGAGCACAGGGGGAGAATGAGCTCCCTGCTCCTGCTGGCCACACTCTTGCTGATGCAGGCCAGGATGCCATTGGCCTTCTTGGCCACCTGGGCACACTGCTGGCTCATGTTCAGGCAGGTGCCAATCAGCACCCCCAGATCCCTTTCTGTTTGACTGCTCTCCAGCCACTCCGACCCAGGCCTGTAGCTCTGCATGGGGTTGTTGTGGCCAAAGTGCAGCATCCAGCACTTGGATTTGTTGAATGCCATTTTCAGATAACTTTTTTCTAGTTTGGACACAAAGAGGTCAGTTACTGAAGTTACTGAAGCTCTGGTCTGGTGGGAGGTGAAGTTTCTATTTGGACACCTCAGTTGTCTCTTATAGAAAGGAGTAATCCTAACCATTCTGCCACCAGACAAATCCCTTTGAATGTATCCCTCTCAGATTAAAGGGCAAGATTCTCTGGTGCAGTGCAGCTGTTTTGCATTGTACCACCAGCTCTACTGGCCTCCACCCCCAGGAGATTCACCCAATATAAGTGAGTCATCAGTACTACTCCCACTCTGTGCTGGGGAGGGACTGGAGGCACAGCATAGATGTTCATCTTTGTCAGGATCCATAACTATGGTTTCCACTCACTGGACAACTTAGTACCTGACATTAAACCAGACCAACAGGTAGGCTCAGAAAGCCACCTGGGCATAAAACTCCGAGATGAAGTCACCCTTCTGAAGAGAGCCTACAGGAAGGCTGGGGAGGGACTACTGACAAGGGCTTGTAATGACAGGACAAGGGGCAATGGGTTTGAACTGGCAGAGGGGAGATTGAAAGTGGATGTTAGGAGGAAGTTGTTTGCAGTGAGGGTGGTGAGACACTGGCACAGGTTGCCCAGGGAGGTTGTGGCTGCTCCCTGCCTGGAGGTGTTGAAGGCCAGGTTGGAGGAGGCCTTGAGTGAGCTGTGCTAGTGGGAGGTGTCCCTGCCTATGGCAGGAGGTTGGAACTAGATGATCCTTGAGGTCCCTTCCAACCTTACCAATCTATGATTCTATGATTCTTGGTTAAGGTGTGTACTTTTCTTCAAAGCTTCTCTCAATCTCTTTCTCTATGAATTGATTTCCAGGTGACATCATGAGATGTCTTTGCATGTTCTCACCTTACCATTCTATGATTCTATGATTCACTGAAAGAGTTCTCAAGCATTGGAATGGTCTGCCCAGGGCAGTGGTGAAGTCACCATCCCTGGGGGTGTTCAAGCAGCCTGTGGAGCTGGCACTAAGAGACACAGTTTGGTGTGGACCCTTCAGTTCTGGGTTGAGTGTTGGACTGGATGAGGTCTCTTCCAACTGACTATCTTCTGTGATTCTGTAATTTTGGCTGTTTCTACAAGAAATTGCTGAGGAGGTTGCACGTAGCTTAGTGGATATTCTGCCAAGTTTCTTCTCTTTTTTTTTTTTTTTTTTAAACTGCCTTCCATTGTATTTTTCAGCATGGAGACTGCATGATGGTGAGGCAGTGTAACTTCACCTCGTGGCCAGAACACGGAGTGCCTGAAACTACTGCACCAATTATCCATTTTGTAAAGCTTATCCGTGCAAGTCGAGCACACGATAATACACCCATGGTGGTTCACTGCAGGTGAGCATGTTCACTAAAGCATCATCACAGCATCACAGTATCACCGGGGTTGGAAGAGACCTCAAAGCTCATCCAGTCCAACCCATCACCACAGCCCTCCAGACCAGACCATGGCACCAAGTGCCACGTCCAAACCCACCTTGAACACCTCCAGGGATGGTGACTCCACCACCTCCCTGGGCAGCCCATTCCAGCAGTCAGTGACTCTCTCAGGCAAGAACTTTCTCCTCACCTCCAGCCTAAACTTCCCCTGGCACAGCTTGAGACTGTGTCCTCTTGTTCTGCTGCTGCTTGCCTGAGAGAAGAAGGTAACCTCCCCCTGGCTACAACCCCCCTTCAGGCAGTTGTAGACAGCAAGAAGGTGTGTCCCCTCCATCATCTAGTATCTTAGAATATCAAGCACTTATTAGTGCTCCAGGGAAGTTGACAGAAGAGCAATGAAACAGTTCTGGGCTCCCCAGTTCAAGAGGGACAGGGAACTGCTTGAAAGAGTTTGAACAGAGAGCTACAAGAATGGTTAAGGGTCAGGAATATCTCTCCTATGAGGAAAGACTGAAACCTGGGGCTATTTAGTCTGGAGAAGAGGAGGCTGAGAGGGTGTTACAAATTATGCAAAATTAATAATGGATATTAATTTTGATATCCAGGCAGAGATTGTTAATAACTCTGAAAATTGTTTATTCACATTAAATCTCACCAGAACACTTAGATACAAGGTTCAAAATGCAGGGTTTGGAAATTTGTACACATGGGGAACAGGTAAAACANCTCAAAGCCATTAGAGGTTTTGGAGCTTTCCCAGGCTCTTTTCTCAGGCAGCTGCAGTCTGGCACAAGCTCTGACCTGGTTCCTCTTGATTCCTGATTCAGCAGCAGCCTTGCAGAGGGACAGGCAGGATGCAATGCCATGTGCAGGCTTGGCACAGTGTCAGGCTGGCTGTGCAGGATGATCATGTGGAGGCACTTAGAGCCTGTTCCTGGTAGTGAGTTCCACACAGTTCAGGATGCAATGAGGCAGCAGGCAGCAGGCATGGATACGACAGCAGAGAGCACACTGCTCAGCCCTTTTTATCAATGCAACCCAAGCCTAATGTGCCTTTGGACACAGAATAGCCAATCAGAATGGTACTTTGCTAAACTTGACCATATTAGGTGAAGCCATAGGCTTGCTTTACCCAGATTTGGGCAGAGCACAGCCTTGCACAAGGCAAGCTGTGTACCCTGTTTAGCACAGGGTGCAAAACAAGTCTGGGCAAACCAGAGTCCTCAGACTCAGTGGCTCCAGGTTCTTTGTCCTCTTTCCCACAGTTGCTTCTCCCCAGCACTGAAGGATGGGGAGCATGGGAACATGTCTGGGCAAACCAGGATATGTATAAGCTTATTTTGTCCTGCTTAGGCCTACCATGGCAGAGGGGACCTTATCTATGTCTACAAATATCTGAAGGGTGGCTGTCAGGAGGATGAAGCCAGTCTTTTTTCAGTGATGCCCAGTGATAGACAAGGAGCAATGGACATAAACTCAGTCACAGGGGATTCCATCTCAGTGTGAGAAAAAAACCTCTTTAGTGTGAGGGTAACAGAGCATTGGAACAGGCTGCCCAGAGAAGTTATGGAGTCTCCTTCTCAGGAGATCCTCAAAACCCACCTGGACACATTCCTGTGTGACCTCCCGTAAGTGGTCCTGTTTTGCAGGGGAGTTTGACTCTGGAGGTCCCTTCCAACCCCTAGCATTCTGTGATTCTGGGAAACCTGAGTGCACAGGTATGCTTGCAGTACGGGCAGCAGTGAAGGTTTCCTTGGCAGTGTTACTTGGTCCTGTCTAGGAGGTGCAGTGCCAAAATGTGTCCTTCCGTTCACAGAAATTCCATTGAGGGGATGTCAGTGAAATAGTTACTTCAGCACTTAGCATAGGGTGCTGCTGGATTTATCCCAGTTTTCCTCTTTATCACAAGAGGAAGAATAGTGAAGGAAATGGTTTTTAATCATCATAGAATCATAGAATGGTAAGGCTGGAAGGGACCTCAAAGATCATGCAGTTCCAACTCCCTGCCATAGGCAGGACACCTCCCACTAACAGGTCACTCAAGGCCTCATCCAGCCTGGCCTTGAACACCTCCAGGGAAGTTGTGGAGCACAGAAGCACCCAACACAATCAAAGATCACCTTGGGTGATTCTGTGCTCCACAACCTCCCTGGGCAACCTGTGCCAGTGTCTCACCACCCTCACTGCAAACAACTTCCTCCTAACATCCACTTTCAATCTTCCCTCTGCCAGTTCAAACCCATTGCCCCTTGTCCTGGCATTACAAGACCTTGTCAATAGTCCCTCCCTAGCCTTCCTGTAGGGCCCTTCAGATACTGGAAGGGTGATTCTGTGCTCCACAACCTCCCTGGAGGTGTTCAAGGCCAGGTTGGACAAGGCCTAGAGTGAACTGTGCTAGTGGGAGGTGTCCCTGCCTATGGCAGGGGGTTGGAACTGGATGATCCTTGAGGTCCCTTCCAACCTTACCATTCTCTGATTCTGTGAAAACCAAACCACAGAAGAAGCCCAGCCCCAAGCAAAGACACAGCCTTGGTTTTCACCTTGCAGTGCTGGTGTTGGAAGAACAGGTGTTTACATCGCACTCGACCATTTAACCCAACACATCAATGACCACGATTTTGTGGATATCTATGGACTTGTAGCTGAGTTAAGAAGTGAAAGGATGTGTATGGTACAGAATCTGGTAAGATTTATCTATTTATCTGTCCTGCATGTTAAGAAATTGGTCATCTGAATGCTTGATCTCCTACAAAACAAGGGTAGGGGGCTCATAGCAGTCAGCTGTCTAATGCCTTTCCTACCAAATCCTGTTTTGAGCTGGATGGTTCAGATGTGTGGTGTGCATCTCTTCATGTGGATTTGGCCAGAAAAGTCTTGACAAGTGCTGAAAAGGGTGGGAAATGTTTCTTTTTTTTAGAACATAAACCACAATTTCTCAACCACTGAGAAAGTTAATTTTGAGTTTTGAGAACAGTTATTAATGAAAAGATGGATTGGCTTATGCACTAATTAATTTTACCTTATTTAGCACTCTTACCTTTTGTGCATGCATGTGTAGCCTAGTCCTCCAAAGTTTTAAATATCCATTTACCTTTAACCTCCTTGATGATTCCTTGATTCTTTTTTAATTGTTTCAAATAAAAACCAACAAATATGAATAGAATTAAGCACAGACTTCAGAGTTTGCACAATCAAGGCAGTGATGGTTTTGAGGTCTTAAACAATGCATGGCAGACTACTGAGTGTAGGTGCAAGCTAGTGATGACCTGCTGCAAAGAAGACCTCTGCTGTATTTTTTGAGCTGGGTCTATGTAAAAGAGTGACAGCAGAATTTGAAGCTAGTGGAAAGGAAATCCAGCTGGATTTCCATAAGCCTTCTGGAGGCCAGATCTAACCCAAGGTTGCTGCCTGAGGCCTTTGAGCCTGCAGCATGACTTGCCAACTTCTCACTGTATGTGAGCAGTTTCCAGATGTGATGGTTTGGGAGTTCCCTGACACACACACACACACACACCCCTCTTTGTAAAATCCCCCAGACTAGACTCAGCCAGCTGGAAGTTAAGGACTGAAGCTCTATTTACAGCTCAGCACAATGGACAAGCAGAGATAGACACAACAGACAGGAATAGTTACAGACATAGACAAGTTAAAGGCAATACAGAAACACAATTCCCCTCCCAGAAATCACAGTCCCCAGGAGGGACTCCCAACCACCCTTCCACCTTCTCCCCACCCCTCTGCCTTACCCCAGGGGCTGCCTTACATGCAAGGCGAGTTTGGAGGATGGGCCAGGGGAGTTAGAAGGAAAGTGGTTAGTGAGGTTACTCGGCAGAGAGGAGGAGGCCAGAAGCTGCTGGGCTGCCCCGGAGTGTCTGTGCCTGAGTGTCTTATCTTTGTTTTCTATTCTTTTCTTACCCATCTCAACAAGCCTATGAGTGCAGCAGACATCAGCAGTGTTTTCCTTTCTCAGCCTATAATATAATTTTCTCTATTAAAATATTCCAATTAGCCTCAAACCAGCACACCAAATGAAGTTCTGCATGAGTGAGGGATTTAAGGCGGTTTTGGTGTAAGGAGACTTGTTCCTTTAGGAATGCAATTCTACTGCTCTGTATCATGTCAGAACATACAAAAAGTGTGTCAGGACAGGCAGAGTAGTTAACCTCTCTTCAGCAACTGCACTTCAGCCCCTGTGATCCTCTCTCACACTCTCTCATGTAAGGTGATGCCTGATTACCGGCTGCTTTCATTTTTTCCCCCCTGATGTCTTGATGCAGCTAAACAATTGCCAGGATTTCCCTGTGATGATGACTTCTGGAAATGCTTCTTTTGATTGTTGTTTTACACTTTTGGCTTGCATTAGGCCAATAAGGCAAAGGCTGGAAGACAACTCAATGGGAGTGCCCCAAAATCAAATCTTCAAACAATGAAACCTTTGACAAGATTAATGTCCTTTTTTTTTTTTTTTTTTTAATGTGCATCATTGTTGTGTAGCTCTTCATTTGCACATTTTGGCAGAGGTTAGGAAAAGGTGTGACAAAATGCAGCAGAATGTAATGGTCTCATAGTTGTGATTTCCAAACAGATCAAATAGTGGTCTATGTGCTAGCTGCAAAATCCTGTGTTAGGAGCCCCAGAGCTGGACACAGTAGTCCAGTTGATGTGTCACCAGAGCAGAGGTGTCACCTCTCCTGACCTGCTGGTCACACTTCTTTTGATGCAGCCCAGGATGTGACTTGCCTTCTGGCCTTCACAGTGTGCAGCTCTTTGTCTGCTACTACTCCCAAGGCCTTTTCTGCAGGACTGCTCTCACCCCCCAGCCTGTAATGATATTGAGGATTGCCCTGACTCGTGTGCAAGATCTTGCACATTGTCTTCTGGAACCTCAGGAGATTTCCCTCAGCCCACCTCTCCACCCTGTCCAGGTCCCTCTGGATTGCAACCAACCCATCCTTCAGTCTTATCAACTGCACCACTCAGCTTGGTACCATCTGCAAACTTGGCTGAGAGTGCACTCAGTCTTGCTGCCTATATCACTCGTGAAGATACTGAACAACACTGGTCCCAGTGCAAGCCTTGAGGGACAACACTTGTCACCTGTGTCTGGACATCAGGCTGCCAACCACTACCCTATGGATGCAATCAGCCATCCAATTCCTTATCCACTGGACACTTCACCCAGCAAATCCATACCTCTCCGGTTTAGAGAGAAGGGTGTTGTGGGCAGCTGTGTCACAGACTTTACAAAAGTTCAGACATGACTTCTGTTGGTCTCCCCTTGTCCACTGATGCAGTTAGAGAATCATAGAATCATAGAATGCTAAGGTTGGAAGGGACTTCAAGCATCATCTCGTTCCAACCCCCTGCCACAGGCAGGGACACCT
>VWZE01001209.1:16757-35747 GCA_013396675.1 Eubucco bourcierii | reverse complement strand
CCTCTGGACCCCCTCCAACACTTCCATGTCCTTCCTGTGCTGGGGGCTCCACAACTGCACACAGTACAGTACAGATTGGGTCACCTCACGCTAGAGCAGGTTGCTCAGAGCCACATCCAGCCTGGCCTTAAAGACCTCCAGGAATGGGAGTACCACCACCATCCTGGGCAGCCTGTTACATACATGTGAGCAAATTTCTCTTCTAATTCTGAAACATTTGAACTGAATATCTATGACAGATCTGAAACAAAATAGCAATTATTGAGGAAGAGGGGGGGAAAAAAGAAAAAAAAAAAAAGAAGACAGGAATCTATTTACTTCTGCAAAAGTCTAAGGAGCAAAAATTGGTTTGGTCATCTCCTCCTGTGGATGTACCCAAAACCCATCTGGACAAGGTCCCAAGCAATGTGCTTTAGCTGACCCTCTTTGAACAGTGGAGAACTGCATCAGGTCATCTTCCAGTCTGAACCAGTCTGTAATACTATCCCCTGGTTCATTTTCTGCATCTGCTGTGTGAGGATAAACTTCATCAATGCTTTTTGTTTCTGTCTGGTTTCATCTTTTTTTTTTCCTCATTGCCTTATTTTGCCTTTCTCTTTTCAGCGAGAAACTCCCAGAAACTTCCCAGAGTTACTTTATGTCCTTGAAAGTGTCCAGTTAGCTTCAGTTGCCACTCTTTGCATTAGAATATGTTCAAAGTGATGCAGCAGCTCAAAGGTTATCACTAAAAAATTATATGGATTTTTTGCTCTTAGCATCAATGCATTCTGCTAGAACGTTTAGATTTAGATTCACTTGAAGTTCTGCGTTTGAGTGCACCCTGCTGGTTTTCTTGGTGCTAGAAGGAGGACAATTTGCTTAGCTGATTATTACATTTGTGTGGTTCAGTTTCTCCAGTCTGCATGCAGTGACACAGAGCAATTCAACCTCTGTTAGTGAAACAAACCTTTACAGAAGGTTGTGCAACAGCCTATTAGTCTCGGGTCTGATGACTCTAAGTTCATATATCTCATGTTCATATATCTCATAATATCAACATATTATGCCCCTGAATGAATGAAATCAGATCAGGTGTACATGATACAGTAATTAGAATCATAGAATCATAGAATCACAGAATGGTAAGGTTGGAAGGGACCTCAAGGATCATCCAGTTCCAAACCCTGTCATAGGCAGGGACACCTCTCACTAGTACAGCTCACTCAAGGCCTCCTCCAACCTGGCCTTCAACACTTCCAGGGAGGGTATTGAAGTACAGAGATTGCTGAGTTAAACTGCAGTTACTTGAATACCTTGATGATATATATTAAAAAAAAAAAAAAAAGAAAGAAAAAACCCACACCCAACAGCTTTATATATATATATATATATATATGTATATATGTATATATTAGAAGAGTTTTTTACTTCTGAGCAAACATCTCTAAATTCACATCTTACAGGCACAATATATATTTTTGCATCAATGTGTGTTGGATCTGTTGACAACCAAGGGAAGTAGTCAGCCTGTGTGTTTTGTGAATTATTCAGCCCTGCAAAAGATGGACTCCCTGGATGCCATGGAAGGTAAGGAGATACAGACTAGCTCAAAATTATTTTTTTGTAGCACTTGTGTGATGGTTTGGGAGTTCCCTGCCCCCCCAACACTTTGTAAAATCCCCCAGACTAGACTCAGCCAGCTGGAAGTTAAGGACTGAAGCTCTATTCACAGCTCAGCACAATGTACAAGCAGAGATAGACACAACAGACAGGAATAGTTACAGACATAGACAAGTTAAAGGCAATACAGAAACACAACTCCCCTCCCAGAAATCAGAGTCCCCAGGAGGGGCTCCCAACCACCCTTCCACCTTCTTCCCACCCCTCTGCCTTACCCCAGGGTTTGCCTTACATGCAAGGTGAGTTTGGAGGATGGGCCTGGGGGGTTAGAAGCAGAGGGGTTAGTTAGGTTACTCAGCAGAGAGGAGAAGACACACTAGCCCCCAGAGAGACCAAGAGACTCAGTGTTATCTGTGTTTGTGTTCTTGTTATCCATCTTAGCAAGCCTATGAGTGCAGCAGACATCACCACTGTTTGCTTTTCACAGCCTGTAATTTTCTCCATAAAAATATTCCAATTAGCCTCAAACCAGCACAATTTGTCTAGACTAAGAAGCAAAAAAGGGATACTTTGACAGGCATATTTTTGCTTTACACGTGTAAATGTCTACTGCTTGGTTGCTGTTTAGTCTCCCTTATAGTAACAGTCACTGATGGAGCTTTCCACTTCCTTCCCTGTCAGAACTTTCAAATGCAGCCCAAAGTGTTACCTGCCATTAGTTACTGCATGGTTACGAGGTGTAGGTTAATGTAATGTGTCTCTTTCTTTTGTAGGTGATGTGGAGCTCGAATGGGAAGAAACTACCATGTAAATACTGAGACTAAGTAGCACAGACAAGGAGATTTTGAAACTCAAAGTGTATTTTCCTAAGCACAGGGGCCAAAGTGAACTCCCCTATTTTGATGACTAAAACAAACACAGACGACTGAAGTATCTCTTCTTCTATCAATGTGCCTTCATAAATGTTAAAGTCTTTTATTCAGATCACTGAGCAATAATGATTTGGACTACTTTTGCACAGACCACGCTCCTGGTGTCACACAAATACTGCATTCAGTATGTCTTTAAATAGAAAGTGTGGCTGAACATGTTTCCTTTTCCCACTCACCTTCGTAAAAGAAGAAAAATGAGCCAAATGTGTAAGAAAAACCAAATCATGTTCCCATTGAACTTACTTTGGTGTGACTTTGCTGTGGGCATTGTGGTTTGGATTTAAGTAAAAGCTACAGTTCCTTGAATCATTCTTGCCAGGTTTCAGTGTTGTCAGCCCTTGCAGATCGATTCCCATACCACCACAGTGACCTTTACCTGACTGTATGTTCTTGTGTTTTGAATCCTTTTTTTACGAGTGGCAGCACAGCAGCTCACGATCCTGAACAGCTGAAGAGTCACCTCCTGACATGGGGAGGATTTTTCAGCTTTTGCACAGCACACAGAAGCTCTTTAGGGACACTTGGGGCTATTTAAGCTCTTTTATAATCAACTGATTGTTTTTTTAAATGCACAATGGTGATTGCACATGTTCAGTGCTGAAGAGAGCATTTTACATCCCTGCTGCTTTTTCGAGCAGAGACAATGAAGTAGCAGTACAGATTTGGCACACATTACAGTGCATGTTAGATGGACCTGAGTAACAGAGACAATGTACAGATATATATTCCTCCATTAAGATATATTTCTCCAACATATAAATAAATATATTCTCCAATAAATATTAATACCTCTTTTCTCCAATAAATAGTAATATATATATATATATTTCTCCTATACATATTAATATACTATCCAATATATATTAATATATATTTCACCAGTATGTATTCGTATGTATTCTCCAATAAATATTAATATATATATATATTCTCCAATCAATATTTATATATATATATATATTTGTCCTATGTATATTAATATATATTCTCCAGTTTATATTAATATATCTATTCCTCCAATGTATATCAATATATATTCTCCAGTATATATTAATATATATCCTCCAATATATATTAATACATATTTCTCCAATATGTATTAATATATATTCTCCAATAAATATTTTTGTTTGTTTGTTTGCTTGTTTATTCTTTTTACATATCCTTTATTTATTAATAAATATTCTCCAATAAATATTACTATATATATTTCTCCAATATATATCAATATATATTCTCCAGTATATATTAATATATATCCTCCAATATATATTAATACATATTTCTCCAATATGTACTAATATATATTCTCCAATATTTATTTATTTACTTCTTTATTTTTATACATGTCCTCTATTTATTAATATTATCCAATAAATATTAATATACCTATTTCTCATATATATATTAATATATGTCCTCCAATATATGTTAATACATATTCTCCAGTTTCTATGAATACATCTATTTCTCCTATATATATTAATATATCTATTTCTCCTATATATCTTACTATATATTCTCCTATAAATATTAATCTATTTCTCCAACATATATTAATATATACCCTCCAATTTATATTAAAATATATATATCCAATATATATTAATATATATCTTTCTCCAATATATATTACTATATATTCTCCAATAAATATTATTATATCTATTTCTCCAATATATATTAATATCGATTCCCCATTTTATATTAATATATCTATTTATCCAATATATATTAATATATATTTCTCCAATGTTTGTTTATATATTATTAATATATTAGTTGTGTTCATAATTAATTAAATGTTCTATGTAATTATAAACAATATAATAATTATATTAATTTTAATTATTAATATTAATGTATATCCTCCAATATATATTAATATCTATTTCTGCAATATTTATTAATATTTATTCCTAATTTTTATTTTTATATCTCTCTCCCATATTTATTAATATCTATTCCTCTATTTTTTTTATTTTTATATCTCTCTCCCATGTTTATTAATATCTATTCCTCAATTTTTTATTTATATATCTCCCTCAAATATTGATTAATATATATTCATCAATTTTTTATTTATATATCTCCCTCCAATATTTATTAATATATATTCCTCTCTTTTTTTATTTTTATATCTCTCTCCAATATTTATTAATATATATTCCTCAGTTTTTTTAATTTTTTATATCTCTCTCCAAAATTTATTAATATATAGTCTCCACAGTATGACTATATCTCTCTCCAATAGATATTAATATAGATATTGATATCCAATCTATATTAGTATGTGTCCTCCAATATATGCTAATGTATCTATTTCCCCAATATAGCACTGATCAGTATTTTAAAAGCTTGCTCGGATTTTACTAACAATGTATTTCACAACACAGGGCTGCTAAAGTATAAATTTTTTTGCTCCTTCCTCAGGGCTGGCGAGGGGGAAGGATTCATTGTTAAAGTTGTTTGGGGTTTTTTTTCTGTGTAAAGAAATCTGTAATTCTGAATGATCATGGAGTCATAGAATCATAGAATGGTAAGGTTGGAAGGGACCTCAAAGATCATCCAGTTCCAACACCTGCCATAGGCAGGGACACCTCCCACTAGTACAGGTTACTCAAGACCACCTCCAGCCTGGCCTTGAACACCTCCAGGGAGGTTGTGGAGCACAGAAGCACTCAGTGTGATCAAAGATCACGTTGGATGCTTCTGTGCTCTGCAACCTCCCTGGGCAACCTGTGCCAGTGTCTCACCAACCTCACTGCAAACAACTTCCTCCTAACATCCACTTTCAATCTCCCCTCTGTCAGTTCAAACCCATTCCCCTTGTTCTGGCATTACAAGACCTTGTCAATAGTCCCTCCCCAGCCTTCCTGTAGCCCCCTTCAGATCCTGAAGGCTACTCCAAGGTCTCCTGGAAGCCTTCTCTTCTCCAGGCTGCAGAGCCCCAACTCTCTCAGCCTGTCCTCATAGGAGAGCTGCTGCGGCCCTCTGAGCATCTTTGTGGCCCCCTCTGGACTGACTCAAGCACTTCCATGTCCTTCCTGTGCTGGGGTCTAAACCTGCAACCTTAATCTGAGATGCAGAACATCATGGCAAAGGGATTTCAGAGTTACCATCTTATATTCTGTTTAAACAGAAGAAATCCATAGCCTGGTTGGATCCACCGAGTTCAAGGAATTCAGACAAACCTCTCTTTAAAACCTTGAAAGACCTACATTTGTGTGCACACACTCTGAGCAGAATGGTAGGTGGACAAAACTTTCCATCTTGGAGCTGTAGGTGCCAGACAGAAAACGCAGCAGAGTGTGTAATCTGCTGTCAATTCATAAATAAATGGCAGGTAGGTGTAGAAAATGCAGCAGAGTGTGCAAACTGATATCAATTCATAAATAAATGGCAGGTAGGTGTAGAAAATGCAGCAGAGTGTGCAAACTGATATCAATTCATAAATAAATGGCAGGTAGGTGTAGAAAATGCAGTAGAGTGAGCAAACTGATATCAATTCATAAATAAATGGCAGGTAGGTGTAGAAAATGCAGCAGAGTGTGCAAACTGATATCAATTCATAAATAAATGGTAGGGAGGTGTAGAAAATGCAGCAGAGTGTGCAAACTGATATCAATTCATAAATAAATGGCAGGTAGGTGTAGAAAATGCAGTAGAGTGAGCAAACTGATATCAATTCATAAATAAATAGCAGGTAGGTGTAGAAAATGCAGCAGAGTGTGCAAACTGATATCAATTCATAAATAAATGGCAGGTAGGTGTAGAAAATGCAGTAGAGTGTGCAAACTGATATCAATTCATAAATAAATGGTAGGTAGGTGTAGAAAATGCAGCAGAGTGTGCAAACTGATATCAATTCATAAATAAATGGTAGGTAGGTGTAGAAAATGCAGCAGAGTGTGCAAACTGATATCAATTCATAAATAAATGGCAGGTGGGTGTAGAAAATGCAGTAGAGTGAGCAAACTGATATCAATTCATAAATAAATGGCAGGTAGGTGTAGAGTGTGCAATCTGATGTCAGTTCATAAGTAAATGACAGGTAGGTGTTGGATGCCCCCTGAGAAGCTGGTAAAGATGGTGCAGTGAGGACCCTTTGTAACTTAGCAAAAAGTGCCAAGTACCTAAGATGGAAATCAAGGCACCAGTTAGGGAGGTGGAAATGATCTATAGAGGTATTTTGGGCACTCTGTCATTCAGAAAGAGTGGCAGTGTTGTAAACATCACCTGTCATGTTATAAAGAAAACAATACCTTTTAAAGCTGGGGAGAGGGAGGGAGGGAGGGAGAGGTGATGTCCACAGCTGTTGGAGTCTCTGGCAAAGCATTTGGTGCAGCTCTGGTTTCCCGGGGTTCCTATGAAACATGTGTTCTTCATTTATTATACATGTTCTTTAAAGGATTCTGACAAATTGCTTCTGGGCACTTACAGATGTCTTTACATGATTTGTGCTGGTGCTTGGTAGCAGAACATGTGACAAATTGGTGCTGTAGAATCATAACCTTGTAGAATCCTATCCCTGTTGTGATGCAATTCCTGTGTGTGTGTCCTTCAGCTGAAGGAAAAAGCTAAGAAGCCTTACACAACTTACAGAGGAACTCCAGAACCCCTACTGTGCTTCAGCATTTTCTGATTTATAAAATTATTAATGATGAAGATTCCTACATCCTCCTTCCAGAGACATGCCTGTGGTCAAACACTACCTTCAGTAGAATGCTTTTCTTGGCAACTTACTAATCATAGAATCATAGAATGGTAAGGTTGGGAGGGACCTCAAGGATCATCCAGTTCCAACCCCCTGCCATAGGCAGGGACACCTCCCACTAGTACAGGTCACTCAAGGCCTCCTCCAACCTGGCCTTCAGCACCTCCAGGGAGGGAGCAGCCACAACCTCCCTGGGCAACCTGTGCCAGTGTCTCACCACCCTCACTGTAAAGAACTTCTCCTAACATCCACTTTCAATCTCCGCTCTGACACTTCAAACCCATTGCCCCTTGTCCTGGCATTCCCAGACCTTGTCAATAGTCCCTCCCCAGCCTTCCTGGAGCCCCCTTCAGATCCTGGAAGGCTACTCCAAGGTCTCCTGGAAGCCTTCTCTTCTGCAGGCTGCAGAGCCCCAACTCTCTCAGCCTGTCCTCACAGCAGAGCTGCTGCAGCTCTCTCAGCACCTTGGTGGCCTCCTCTAGACCTGCTCCAACACTTCCATGTCCTTCCTGTGCTGGGGGCTCCAGAACTGCACACAGGACTGCAGGTGGGGTCTGAGGAGAGCAGAACAAAGAGGCAGAATCCCCTCCCTTGCCCTGCTGCCCACACTGCTCTTGCTGCAGCCCAAGCATCTTCATCTTCTCTCCTGTGCTCAGCTCCCCCCACTCAGCAGAGGGAAGGGAACCATGGGATCATTCCTGGGTGACCCAGGATGTGTATCAGGCCTAGATTGGCTTTCCACAACAAGCCCTTCTTTGGACACACTCCAGCATCTCCAGATCCTTCTTGTAATAGGGACTCCAGAACTGGACACAGTACTCATTTGTCTTCCCTCCCTTCTTCGTTTCTACAATGACTTCTATGGTTATGCTGCTGACAGAAATGGAGAGCTGGAGACAAGCAGAATTTGTGCAACTGCTATTTTAAGAGTATGTATATATAAATCAGCACACCATTGTAATTTCTAATCTTGCCACTGAATTTTATACAGATTCTTGGGGCTACCAATATAGCAAGAGTCTACTCTATCAAAATTAGAAACGGGAAGAATAAAACCTGGAGAAGAACACACAGATCCTTTAGGATTATTACAGTTGTACTGGAATTAGGTTATACTGCATTAAATTCTTTGGGCAGTGTCTATAGAGCCTGACGTATCTCCATGTATAAAAGAAGAAGTCTGGCAACTGAGCTGTTGGAAGGCAGCAAAGGAGAAAAGGATCTGAGGGTCCTAGTGGATGGGAGGTTGAGCATGAGCCAGCAATGTGCTCTGGTGGGCAGGAGGGGCAACGCCATCTGGGGTGTATTAGAAGGGCTGTGGTTAGTAGATCAAGGGAGGTTCTCCTGCCCCTCTGTTCTGCCCTGGTGAGGCCACATCTGGAGTACTGGGTCCAGTTCTGGGGCCCACAGTTCAAGAGGGACATAGAACTGCTTGGCAGAATCCAGTGCAGAGCCATAAAGATGCTGAAGGGAATGGAAGAGCTCTGTTAGGAAGAGAGCCTGAGGGAGCTGGGGCTGTGCTGCTGGGAGAGGAGGAGCCTGAGAGGTGACCTCAGCAATAGGTTCTAAAGATGTGCAGGTGAGTGCCAGGAGGCTGGAGCCAGGCACTGCTCAGTGGTGCCCAATGACAGCACAAGGGGCAGTGGTGGAAGCTGAGGCATAGGAAGTTCCATGGAAACATGAGGAGGAATTTCCTAACTGTGAGGGTGAAAGAAGCCTGGCACAGCCTGCCCAGGGGGCTGTGGAGTCTCCATCTCCAGAGAGATTCAAGACCCTCCTGGATGCTTTCCTGTGTGATCTAGGACAGGAGATGCTGCTCTGGCAGAGGGGTTGGACTGGATGAGCTTTGGAGGTCCCTTCCAGCCCCTGCCATTCTGTGATGCTGTGATTAAGCATTACACAAGATCATTGTCTATCCATGGAGACGAAGAAACAGCAGACAGATCCAATATAGTTTTTGTTTAAGAACTATGAAAAGTACCCAACCACCTCTCTAGTTTAAGGGGTGTATGTAAGCTAATAAATGAATTCAGGGTTGTTCCAGCATTAAGCTGCATTCAGTGCTGCAAAACCTGCAAGGCATAGCCTGCGGCAGGCTGTAATTAGGAACCACTGACACAGTGTTGGATGTACCTGATGGGTTTGATCTGGAGCAAATGAGAGAGAGAAAATGTACTAAAGGGTGATCCAGCACTGCACCACTTTTCCAGCTCTGTTGTGTCACAACTCCGTAGCATTGAAAAGACAGGTCCCTTTCATGTGGTTCTCTGTGTTTTGCTCTGCATTTTAATCCTGTGTTGCTTGTCTATATGTGACTGTATTAGAAGGAGTTGCAAACAGTAGTATGGATCATCTGAAGTCAAATACTGCAGGCATGATCTACCCCATCTGGAGTCCTGTGTGCAGTTCTGGAGCCCCCAGCACAGGAAGGACATGGAAGTGTTGGAGTGGGTCCAGAGGAGGCAACCAAGATGCTCAGAGGGCTGCAGCAGCTCTGCTGTGAGGACAGGCTGAGAGAGTTGGGGCTCTGCAGCCTGCAGAAGAGAAGGCTTCCAGGAGACCTTAGAGTAGCCTTCCAGGATCTGAAGGGGGTTACAGGAAGGCTGGGGAGGGACTATTGAGAAGGTCTTGTAATGCCAGGACAAGGGGCAATGGGTTTGAAGTGTCAGAGGGGAGATTGAAAGTGGATGTGAGGAGGAAGTTGTTTGCAGGGAGGGTGGTGAGACACTGGCACAGGTTGCCCAGGGAGGTTGCAGAGCACAGAATCACCCAATGTGATCAAAGATCAAAGATCACATTTGGTGCTTCTGTGCTCCACAACCTCCCTGGAGGTGTTCAAGGCCAGGTTGGAGGAGGCCTTGAGTGAGCTGTACTAGTGGGAGGTGTCCCTGCCTATGGCAGGGGGTTGGAACTAGATGATCCTTGAGGTCCCTTCCAACCTTACCACTCTGTGATTCTGTGATCCAGTGCTTGGTATTTTATGTGGTGATCCTTTTCCCAGTAAGTTTTGCTGAGCCATCCTGAAGTAGTTATCTTAATTATTGATCCTCACAGCTCCTTTCTCAGATTCCACTAAGTAAAGAAGGCTGAAGACCAATGGCTTTTCAGCATCAGATGGAGAACATCTACAACACTTTTCCAGAGCTCACATCATCAGGCAGAGTTCACCATCAAGTTGTGCCTCTGTGTTTAAGTTGAAAGACAACATTTAGAAGGTTTCAGCTATATTTGGATCATCTTCCTCTGCTTGTTGATTGGCGCTGCCAGGGTGATCTTTTTGCAGGATAACAGCTGCACTCAGCTATCCACTGTAACTATAAATACACTTCTCCAGCCCTCTTTACAGTCAGAAATGAGCTGATGGAAGTTTTACAAGGATGATCCTGAAATATTTTGCAGGAAATGGAGCTCTGAATGATAGAAAAACAATACTTGGATGCTGGAAATCTGATGTGGAAATAAAGCTCTACCATTCACAGTTACATTTCATGAAGCCTGCTGAGCAGGAATGGTGTCCCAGAAGACACAGAGCTTATTTGTGATGCCATAAGACCACCTGTGAGCTGAGTACAGGTACAGGGCATTTTTGCCATTCATGCAGGTACACACTGAAATAGGCTTTACTGTTAAGTGTCCCTAGCTCACCGGGAAAACACAAATACAGGAAGCATCTCTTGTGACAGCTGGAAACACCCTTTGTGATTCAAGTGTAAGGTCCTGCACCTGGGTAGGCACAATGCCAAGCACAAATCCAGGCTGGGTGGGGAATGGCTGAGAGCAGCCCTGAGAAAAAGGCCCTGGGGGTGTGGGGTGATGAAAAGCTCAACATGAGGCTGCAGTGTGAGTGCAGCCCAGACAGCAACTGTGTGCTGGGCTGCAGCAAGAGCAGTGTGGGCAGCAGGGCAAGGGAGGGGATTGTGCCCCTTGGCTCTGCTCTCCTCAGACCCCACCTGGAGTCCTGTGTGCAGTTCTGGAACCCCCAGCACAGGAAGGACATGGAAGTGTTGGAGTGGGTCCAGAGGAGGTCACGAAGACGCTGAGAGGGCTGCAGCAGCTCTGCTGTGAGGACAGGCTGAGAGAGTTGGGGCTCTGCAGCCTGGAGAAGAGAAGGTTTCAGGAGACCTTAGAGTAGCCTTCCAGGATCTGAAGGGGGCTCCAGGAAGGCTGGGAAGGGACTCTTGAGAAGGTCTTGTAATGCCAGGACAAGGGGCAGTGGGTTTGAAGTGTCAGAGGGGAGATTGAAAGTGGATGTTAGGAGGAAGTTGTTTGCAGGGAGGGTGGTGAGACACTGGCACAGGTTGCCCAGGGAGGGTGTGGAGCACAGAAGCACCCAACATGATCTTTGATCACATTAGGTGCTTCTGTGCTCCACAACCTCCCTGGAGGTGTTCAAGGCCAGGTTGGAGGAGGCCTTGAGTGAGCTATGCTAGTGGGAGGTGTCCCTGCCTATGGCAGGGGGTTGGAACTGGATGATCTTTGAGGTCCCTTCCAACCTTACCATTCTGTGATTCTATGATTTCATTGTGTGTGGGGGGCAAGTTGGGTCCCAAGTCCTCCTGCCTCCTCCCAGGGGGTGGTCTGCCCAACTCCAGGTGTAGTGGTTAGCACACTCCCACTGCCTGTCTGAACCCCCTATATAAACACAGGAACTTTCTGTTCCTCTCTCCCCCTCTTGCCCTGCCTGCCTGCCAGCACCACCTTGTTCCTGCTGCTCCCATCTTACCATGTGGCCCTTTCCTACCACATGGTGCACATCCCTTCCTGAATCTACCTCCAGCCATTGCCATCATCTGGTTGTATATTTTTTTTTTTTTCATCTTGTTTTTTCCCTTCCCTATACCTCTTTGTAACTCCCCTCCCTTAAATACCTTTTATTTATTGTTAAAGATTTTTTTCTTTGACCTTCCAAATCAAAGCAAGACTGTTCTTTGGGTGTTTTACCCTTTCTCCCTCTACATCTAATTCCTTTCTTTCCAGAAAAAGGGGGAGAGGGGAGGGCATCCTATCATTATTGTATTGTTTTCTGTTAGCTGTATTTTGAGTCCCTGGGAAGCTTAAACTCAAACCAATGCAAGAAAGTACACTCTAGAAGAACCAGCATTAGTTCTTCTTACAGCAGGACTGTGAGGAATCATTTGAGGCTTTTGCATCTCAGCAGAGACTGCCTTGTGTTGCCCACAGCTTGCACAGAATTCCAATAAACTTTCCATGCCAAACAAACAAATAAATAAATAAAGCCACATGCTTGGCAAGGAGGGGCTGCTGGCATTGCCAGGTAATGCTCTGGGCGTGAGCCAGTGGAGGCTGTCACAGCCAGTGTGGTCGAAATAGCCTGGACACTCAGCCTGGTCCGTTTCACAATGAGGCAGTGAGATCACAGGGCAGCCACAGAATCAGAGGATGGTAAGGCTGGAAGGGACCTCAAGGATCACCCAGTTCCAACCCCCTGCCATAGGCTGGGACACCTCCCACTAGTACAGGTCACTCAAGGCCTCCTCCAACCTGGCCTTGAACACCTCCAGGGAAGTTGTGGAGCACAGAAGCACCCAACACAATCAAAGATCACATTTGGTGCTTCTGTGCTCTGCAACCTCCCTGGGCAACCTGTGCCAGTGTCTCACCACCCTCACTGCAATCAACTTCCTCCTAACATCCACTTTCAATCTCCCCTCTGACACTTCAAACCCATTGCCCCTTGTCCTGGCATTGCAAGACCTTGGCAATAGTCCCTCCCCAGCCTTCCTGTAGGTCCCTTCAGACACTGGAAGGCTACTCTAAGGTCTCCTGGAAGCCTTCTCTTCTCCAGGCTGCAGAGCCCCAACTCTCTCAGCCTGTCCTCACAGCAGAGCTGCTGCAGCCCTCTCAGCATCTTGGTGGCCTCCTCTGGACCCGCTCCAACACTTCCATGTCCTTCAATTTCCCCTTCTAAAGAGAACCCAGGAGTAAATCTCTGGGCTTTCACTTTGAGCACTAAAGTAATACTTAGAGGCAGTGATATACTTTCATCCTCTTGCTTGATTTAGAACAGGGATCTGTTTATCCTTGTTTATCACACCTCAGGCAAATGCTCTGATCCCTGGGCTAAGGCTGCTGGGGCAGTCACATGTGTGTGATGTGGTTTGCCCCAGTAGTGCCACTCTAGAGGATATTCCAATATTAACTCAGGCAGGGCAGTAGCCTGCTGGGGGCAGGATCCCACATGCAATGCAGAAGGCAGCTGGCCAAACACTCAAGCACTGTAGTAAACAACAGTACAGGAGCCTGGCTGGGTCTCCTCTCTGCCTGCAAGTGCTCTGATACCCATATCTGCCTTACTTCTTCCATCCTGAGTTCTCTTCAGTCATCCCAGGCAAAGCAGAGTTCTTCCTGATAGGGAACAAGGGCAGCATAGCTCATAGCAAAATAATACAAAAGAAATCTTGGAAAACCTGTAGCCTGTCATATTTTGCTTGGAGTCTACATTGCTTGTGACAGAGCATTACATACTGTTGCTAAGTGTGATGGTTTGGGAGTTCCCTGCCCCCCCCACTTTGTAAAATCCCCCAGACTAGACTCAGCCAGCTGGAAGTTAAGGACTGAAGCTCTATTTACAGCTCAGCACAATGTACAAGCAGAGATAGACACAACAGACAGGAATAGTTACAGACATAGACAAGTTAAAGGCAATACAGAAACACAATTCCCCTCCCAGAAATCAGAGACCCCAGGAGGGGCTCCCAACCACCCTTCCACCTTCTCCCCACCCCTCTGCCTTACCCCAGGGTCTGCCTTATGTGCAAGGTGAGTTTGGAGGATGGGCCAGGGGTTTAGAAGCAGAGTGGTTAGTGAGGTTAGCAGAGAGGCCACCAGACAAAAACCTAGAGAGAGACCAAGACTCTCCGAGTGTCTTATCTATGTTTGTGTCTTTGTTCTTACACTCAGCAAGCCTATGAGTGCAGCAGACATCAGCACTGTTTGCTTTCCACAGCCTATAATATAATTTTCCCCATTACAATATTCCAATTAGCCTCAAACCAGCACACTAAGCTAAGCCAATCTGGTTTCCCTTCCCTCTGGAGACTTACCTGAATCTGCTTTGTTAAAACAATTTTCCTGTAGTTTTTTTTCTACCCACCTGCTACTTTCTACCCAGTTTGTTTTGTTCCTCTTTGCAGCAGTTGTTTAGTGTTTGCTTGATCACTGCCAGCACTTTCTCTTGACTTTGCTATTCTCACACTCATCCCACATTTGCTCAGATAATATCACAGAATGGTAAGGTTGGAAGAACCATGGAAATTGCTGGTGCCAGGCAGCAATATGTCTCTGGTTTCTGGTTGGCACTCCCTCCTCCCCAGGAAAGCTTCTAGTAGTGAAAGAAATGTGTTTGTGCAGCGGTGACTATTTGTCACTGTAGAGCCCAACGCCAGCATTAAAACATCTGCCACTTAGAACTGTGCCTCACAAGCGCCCAACATGAGAGCTGAGATGAAATCCTACCTTGCCACGTTGCACTAGAGAAGCCTTTTAGTTAGCAAGATTGTGCTTCTCAGATACTAACAGGGCTGTAAGTGATATGAACACTAAAGTCTATATCCAGTGAAAGGCAAACAGCAATAACCTGGAACAGCTATATGGCCAAGGCCTCTGTGAAGAGGATTTTAGGAATCTTCCCCTATGAAGACCATAAAATTATACAAAATTGCCTTTTATGAGTTTCTACCTTTCTGGTTTTCCAGCTCCAGAGCATTTACTACCCCACTCAGTACTTCACAGAATCACAGAACTTTACAGGTTGGAAGGAGCCTCCAGAGATCATTGAGTCCAACCTCCTTGCCAAGGCAAGATCCCCTAGGGTAGTTTGCTCAGGAACACACCCAAGCAGAAAGTCTCCAGAGAAGGAGACTTTAACCTTCCTATTAGGTAGGAATTGGGTGATAACCTAAAATTTTGGTTATCACCCAAAATCACAAAATCCAAGATGATTTTTGGGTGAAATCCAAGACTTCTGGATCAAGCAGCACTGAATATCTGTATCTGAAAGTACATACCTTCTGACCAACTGACCAACTGACCAACTGCTATCTTCCCTTCTCTACTGGGGTAACATTAGTGTTTGCAGAGGCTCCCTTGCCCCAGTTTTCTCCCTGAATCTGAAGAACGCTCACCATCAGCACTGGAGTGGGAACTAAGTTACTTCCAAAAGCTCCTTGCATCACTTTGATACCATGCATGCAACAAAGACAGGTTGCCCTGCAAGGTGGTTGAGGCCCCATCCCTGGAGATATTCAAGATGAGGCTCGACAGGGGCAACCTGATCTAGTTGAGGATGCCCCTGCTGACTGCAGAAGGGATTGGCCTGCATGACCCTTGGAGGTCCTTTCCAACCCAGACCATTTTAAGATCCTGTGACATGATGTTCCACCTCCACTGCATCCATACCCGCAGCCAAACAGCACTATAACCCACTCAGCATAAACCTGTGCCAACTGGAACCCTCATTACCCCACAAATGAGAGCTCCACGTGGAGGTAGGTAGATTCAGACTGGACATGAGGAGGAAGTTCCTCACCATGACAGTGGTGAGACCCCAAAACGGATTGCCCAGGGAGGTGGCTGAGGCCCCAGCCCTGGAGGTGTTCAAGGCCAGGCTGGATGAGGCAATTGACAAACTTACATTTGAGGGATGGTTTCTGCCATGGGTTTTTCAAACTCTCTGAACTGGCACATATGCACAAACACTGGCACACACCTTCCCCAGGCAGCTCCTATTTCTCCAGTGAGAGGTCATGAGGCAATGTGAGTGTGCAAACAGCAGCGTTTTCTCAGGCAAACAGAGCATGGATAGGGTGAAGCAAACAGCAGAGTCTAGGTAAGCAAAAGTCAACCAATAGCCTAACAACACATAAATGAAAATCAAGAATTAAAGTTAATCACAGAATCATAGAATGGTGAGGTTGGAAGGGACCTCAAAGATCATCCAGTTCATCTGTATCATACTCTGCTTGAGACTCCCTCAGTCCAGCCCTGGCCTGGTGGACAGGTGCATCTCTTGAACCAAAAGCAGAAGTGAGGGCAAAGAAGGCCACCAGTGAAGCTTAAGCTAATAGTGAAACATAGCAGAGGAAAAACATCTCTGCAGTCTCTTTTGTCACTTATTCCACTCAGCCAGTTGGCTACAGGAGCACCCTGGCTTTGATGTCCCAGGGCAACATAGAATCATAGAATGGTAAGGTTGGAAGGGACCTCAAAGATCACCCAGTTCCAACCCCCTGCCATAGGCAGGGACACCTCCCACTAGTACAGGTTACTCAGGTCCTCNTCTCCAGGCTGCAGAGCCCCAACTCTCTCAGCCTGTCCTCACAGCAGAGCTGCTGCAGCCCTCTCAGCGTCTTCGTGACCTCCTCTGGACCCACTCCAACACTTCCCTGTCCTTCCTGTGTTCAATGGTGATCTTCCTTCCAAATCTATGTCCAGTTGTTCTTATTCACAAGCCTTTACTTCCTCACTTGTGAATCCCTCACTTGATCCACTTTCGTTATGGAAAGCACCACTGAGGTAATTTTGTTCATATATGCTAGGGTTGTTTGCTAGCATACATTCACCAAGGAGCTGCAATGGAAGATGCCATGTGAAGGCTACATCAAGATTCAAGTTGCTTATGTGATGGGGGGAATTGGCTGGCCTAATTCAAATTAAAATTCAGCTACAGTTGGCAGGAGTTTTGCAGAATGAGTGGAACTAACTATGCTACTGTGAGGAACGAAATCTGTTTATTCTAGCACTAAGTGCTGGAAAGAAAGAAATTATTTTGTTTCCCACTTAAAAAAATATCTGTTGACAACATAAGGAGCATCTGACTCCTAACCTTTCAGTTTCACAGCTCCCTGAGACCAGTTAAAACTCTTGAGAGGACAATAACAATTTGGCAGTGTTATTTCTCCATCAAACTATGCTTTCATACGTGCACCGTACCAGTAGATCAATCACATCTCTGCCTTTTTCCAAACATTCCCAGAGCTGTAGTGAAACAACTAAAGAATAAAATATAAAATGACTGCAGTGTGAAAATTTTATATGATCAGCAGAATTACTTTTTTTTTTTTTTTAATCACTGCAAGCATTAATGGTATGGGATAAACAACCCCATGCAACTCCAAAGCATGTAAAACCAGGGAGTGACTCCTCCATGGACAGGCTGAAAATCAAATGTAAAACAATGGATGGGTAAAGGCCAAAATTATTTCCCTTTTTACAGGTAAAAAATCAAATTATAGGGGAAATGCACACAGACACTGGGTGGTCTGTTCATCTTCCTACCTGCAAGGCTATCTTTTCTTTAAGGATCCTTTCTTTATCCTTTCCACTGAAGAGGAAAAAAAAAAAAAATCTCAGTACTGGAATATTAGAATCATAGAATCATAGAATGGTAAGGTTGGAAAGGACCTCAAGGATCATCCAGTTCCAACCCCCTGCCATAGGCAGGGACACCTCCCACTAGTACAGCTCACTCAAGGACTCCTCCAACCTGGCCTTCAACACCTCCAGGGAGGGAGCAGCCACAACCTCCCTGGGCAACCTGTGCCAGTGCCTCACCACCCTCACTGTAAAATATGATAATTAATATTAATAAATAATAATATATAATGATACTAAATGATAATGACTATTAAGATAATGTTTTCACTGAGAAGAGTCTGGATTTCTTTGTGTCATCCAAAACTGGGTTGTGTTCTGCCTCATTAAAGGAGAAATGAGATCCAGCCCAAGGACAGCAATTTGGTCAAAACAAGATCACTATTACTATTAAAGATTTTTGTACTGAAGAAAAAAATTGGGTTTTAATCAGTTTTGGAGGAATAGCCATGACAATGATCAATTTCATTGTAGTTTTTGAGAAAGGGACAAAAACGCTACCACTGCCTTTAGGAAGAATCGAGTTAGAAACTGCATTTGAAAAATGTTGTGGTGTTCCAGAGGATTCATTCGCTCTCCACATGTTGTCGTGCCTGTGAAATTCACAGAAGTGTACTTACTTACCCACATAAATACAGATGTGTAGTGTGCACACTAAGACAGAGCGACCACCAGCTCCATTTCCGTCTCAGAGGCTAGGAAGCTCTACATACCTTGCCAGGCCCAAGGGATTAAACTGCAGTTGCATCACATGCCTGGGCTTTGCTTGCCCTAAGCACTGTCAAGGACAGGGACTGTTCGCAGAGCCCTGTCAGATTGTAACCCTGTCACCTGGAATCATTCCTGTCACCTCACGAGCAACGTGGGAAAATTCCGCTTAAAAGCCTAAGCCGAGGTGCAGTAACCGTGGGTCCCTCAGCACGGCAGCAAGCTTCTGCCTTGGCACCCTTCCCCCTGTATGTGGAGGAGCAGCGAGCTTGGCTTCTAACCTTGGGCTGGCCCGGGTGGCTTGGGTCACAGGAATGGCAGCTCTGGTGGGAGGGAGAGGGGAGTAGTAGGGGCTTCTTCTGAAAATATTAACCCGTCTATCTGGAGAGTGGNGGGGAGATGGGGGTGAGGGGTGTGCTGGGGGAGGGGTCCCTGTGAAGCCCCACACCTTTGTCCTCCAGTTGCGCCCCCGCAGGCTTGGTAGAGAGGACGGGGCCACCCGCCGTGCCCGGACACAGCTCCCATACCCCTGCCTCTTGTCCCGTCGCTGCACCCGGAGCTCATGGGATTTCAAGGAGGGGGACAGTTAGGTTGTATCTTAAATCTCTTTTTCTCTATTTCTTTCTTTCTTTTTTTTTTTTT
>VWZE01001209.1:0-13716 GCA_013396675.1 Eubucco bourcierii | reverse complement strand
TTTTTTTTTTTTTTTTTAATATGTGGGTTTTTTAAAAGGTCACAGCCATCTTTCTGGAAGGTGTTACCCTTCTCAGCCGATCCGAGCACGGCTGGGTCACCTCGAAGGAGAGACTGCTCCAAGAGAGAGCTCTCCCACCGCGGCGCCTTCCCTCCTCCCCCTCCCTCAGCAATCAACTTGTTTTTTGCCGTAATCGCTCTCTAATGAGTAAGGAACAACTGCGGCTTTCCCCTTTTTCTCGTTCCAAGCACCCCTTTGCCTCGGGGAAGTCTTGGGCCCTTTAGAAAGCGGCACTCCGGGGAACGCGGGTCCTTGCCGACAGCCTCTGCCTTTTGTCGAAGGAGCGAAGATGTTACAGTTCACTTCTGTAGCGAAGGGACTGAATCAGCAACAGTGTACAGGACCGAGTTAGCGGCAAGTCACCTTTTCTATTAATCTGTTCGATCCCCGCCGGGGCAGAGAGAAGGGCCGCACGAAGCTGACACGTTTCAGGCAGCACCGTCCGAATCGAGACCTGCAGGACCCGCTTCCCGCAGTAGGGCAGGAGACGAGCTGAAGCACCCCTGAAACCACGTCCACCAGACTGTGTCAGGTTTGTCCTCAGCCCAGCATACCGATCAGTCTGCCCGGTAGGACCCCCACGGCAGGTCTCCTCCAGCAACAGGGTAACTTGAGCGATTCTTCGGAGTGCACTCGCCTAAGGAGATTGTGGGTTTGTTTATTTGTTTGTTTGGTTTTGTGGGGTTGGGTGTTTTGGTTTTCTGTTTTGTTTTGGGGGTGTTTTTGTGTGCGCATTGCTTTTGTTCCGCTGGGGGGTTTTGGTTGTTTTAGATTTGTTTTGTTTCGTGGGTTTGGTTTGATTTGGTTTACTTTGTTTTGTTTTGTTGGGGTTTTTTTTGGGGGGGTGGTGGTATTGCTGCGGAGTGGGGGTTTGTTTGTTTGTTGTTGTCGTTGTTGTTTTCCCATTAAATAAAGAAAATACCTCCCGAAGAGACTCCATGTGACTTCGCGGCCACGGCTGACATGTCGGGCGTCCCAGTGAAGGTCTTCGGTGTGCTTCCAATTAAAATGTTTGTGTTTAATATTAATAACGATAATCTTTACTTAAGTCCCCAGCCAAAGTAAACAGTGCCCTGTAAGCACAAAATCAAAGGTTAATACTGGATAAGGACAAGAGGTTTGCGATTTAATCAAGTCCTTTTCCGGAGGGGCCACGCACAAAAGTCATAGAAGTTTTCACACGAATGCAAATGCCCCCTCCAGCTTTCCGCTTCCCGCCACGGCTTATCTCACACGAAGGAGCTGCTCCTGGAGAGCGCTGGCATCTGCCTGCTCCCCTCCCCAAGAAGCGGAGGGGTACGTGAGCGCCTGCGTCCCGCAATGGGTGCCCTGCCTCAGCTGCCTGTGGGTCCGGAGAGCCATGAGTGGGGGAAGACAGGACGTCTGCAGTGCAGCTATGTCATCACCGTTCTCCTCCGAAGTGATAAAAAGTGTTTAAAGATTATTGTTTGTAGCAGCGTATGAGTATTATTAGTGTTGTTATTATTATGAGTGTTACTATTTTCCTCCGTAAAACCGCCCACAACCCCGAGAGGCGCCACCCGGCAGGGGACTTGGCTTGTTTTCTGGGGTCGAAGGCGAGGCGGGCAGACGTCGATCCAGCAGCTATTTCCAAGAGGAAAACTCCTGCTTGGATCACTGCTCCCTAAGGGAACTCCTACATTTTTTGAGAGCTTCTACCTTTCTGTGGACAATGAATTGAGGAATGGGAGAGGGCGGGAGACTGAATAATTGAGCCATGTGCTCCCTGAGACGTTCCTCCGATAGCAGGAACTAGCAATTTTTCCCAGTCTCAAGGCTGCTAAAAGTCCCCTCGTGTCCCTTTGATCTCTCTTGGGAGTCCCAGGGTGCCAACAGAGGCCAATGTCTTCTTCAGCTGCTGCCTTCTTTACAGATCCCTCTGGCAGGTACTAATGTGTTTACTTAGGTGCGCACGGTTCCCAGCGCTGGGGGGAACCAAACGTTTCTCACACTGCTGCAAGCGCCCGACCCCACCAAGCCAACTGGGAAACAGTTTTGCTGTCGGGGAGGCGCGGAGGAGCCCTCGCCGCGGGCACCCACCGGCGGTGTGGAGAGGCAGCGGCAGCACGGAGCGACTGGACGGCTCGGCTTATGCCGGACGTGTCCGGGCCCGCATGCACCATTAACTAAAATGCATCCATGCACGACACTCTTGCTCATTGCTATCCCCACCCGGGGTCCGGGCGTTCGCTCCGGCGAGGCCGGCGGAAGAAGGCAGTGTTTGGGAGAGGCGCGGAGAGCTCGCAGCGGGCCGGGGCAGGGCACTGCGGGAAGCGCTCGGGTGGGCCCCGAACACCTCTCACTCGCCGGCCCGGTGACTTATGGTTTCGGTAGGATTTCCTTTGCTTAAACAGAGAAATATGGACCTTGGTAAAAGCTCGCACGTGAGACCGAACCCCTCGTGAAATAGTTGGGGCACGGCAACTGCTGCCGAACGGGAGGTGCCGAGGCGAGAAGCGGCGTTTAATACGGTTCCGACACGTTCAGAGTTCCCTCTCTGCCTGTCCATAGGAACAGTGACTGATGCCCAGGGTGTTCTCGCTTTCCGAACTTCAGCCTCCTGAAATATAGCCATAGGTACCCGCCCCCACCTCAAGTCCCCGTCCCGTCCCCCAGAAGCCTCATTAGCCAGCCTTAGAGTTGGCGCTTTCTATTCGCTTTCATTAGTTCTATTCACCTACTGCACTTTTGCAAATTTGTTTTGAGATGACTTTTACTGGAGGAGCCGGGGGCTTTCTAAGGGATACTAATTACAGATTTTGTTTTACTTCCCGAGTGACAGGCTCTTCCATTCTTTCTTCCCCCAAAATATTCAAAGAAAAAGGAAACAAATTTCTCTAGCTCCTCAAAGACTTTGAGGAAAAGGCACGTTTCTTAACAACCCCAGCCCTGCTGGATTAAGCGTTAAAGCTGGGAGCTAAAGCTCAGCACGCAGGAAAGCGGGACCAAGAGGTTTGGCATTATGCACCGGGAGATCCACGCTTGCTTGGGAAGAAATTCCTGAAAGGTGATCTGAGCTGCACTTTAAAGATCAAGTTTATTTGTGCACAAAGCATAAATCTGTAAACACGTCTATTTTAGCCAACGCGAACGTGGTAAATCGAAGTGTGTGTGTGTGTGTGTGTGTGTGTGTGTGCGCGACACAAGTCAGTGAAGAGTTCAAGTTACTGCCAGGCAGAACCCCTTCTGACTGACGGTTTCTTAGGAAAACAGTAGAAGATTGCCCTGCTTCAGATGTGGCCCAACTAAACATCAACCTGCACCTCGGAGCGGCAGAAGCTTGAAATTCTGAGCTTTCCCCTTACTGTAATTTTACTCCTTTATCAACTCTCTGCTTTTCTACAGTATTCATTTCAAAGACGGCTCCCCCGTTTATAGCCCCAAATAAACCGAAGCAGTGCAGATGTAGCCTTCTCCAGCCAGTTGTGCGCCCGCTCGTAGGAATAAGGATGTGTACATGGAGGGTTTTTCTTTCAAGAAAAGTTTTAGCCTAAGAGTGGAAATTCACTTTTTGAGGCTGCGAAGCCGCCTTGCTCACTTTAGGAGCAGTTCCTTGAGACAGCTGAATAGCCGTGCCCTCCGCGTTACCTCCTCCTGAAGAGAGGCTAAGTGAAGATGCCTTTTTCCTGGGCGCACACACCGGCTCCATAGCATTTGAATTGCTAGTAGGTCACTTGCTCTTCGCCTGAATTAACTCAGGTCACTCAATTTTATTCCAGGTAGGAAAAGTTTCCTTTGCCTTCTCATAATATTTCCCTCAACTACCAAAGCCACCTGGATGAAACAAAAGAATTCCTGTGCCTTATCAAATGCCTGTTAAATGGCTTCATTACCACTCTAATGACCCTTGCACCGCTCCCCTCAGCTACTGCTGCGGCTGGAGCTCTGCAAAGCTTTTGTCCCCGGCTTGTGTAAAGTTACTTAGGGATTGTGGGGTTAGAAATTTTACACTTCCAGGAGGGGTTTGTTGCACTGGCAGCTGGGACGCATCTGTAACGGTACAAGTTTGCCTGAAAGCAGAAAATTAGCAAGCCCAAGGCATTGCTCGACTGTTGTGTCTCTGGCGGGACCAGGTCACACGAATAGGACAAAGAGTGGGAAGGGGATTTGTGTCGGAGCAAACACACACACACACACTTTTCTTTTGTGACTGCCTTTCCCTATGACGGGATCCGAGAGCACTAAAATCAGTCTCCCCACTTCTTATCTCTCCTTGACACCCATAGCTGTTCATTTTTGTCCCGCGGTTTGTAAGGGTGCAGCGCTACTCAAGATAAATTAACAAACATTATGTCTGCAAATAGGAATAAATTGTTTTGAGGTTAGACTTGGGCCATGGGGAATAAAGATACACAAGTAGACACGGTAGATGCTATGGGGGAATTCTACGGTAATTCCCACGCAGGGAGAGCTAGCGTCCTTCCCGTTGCACTGTGTGATGGGAGATGGGGACACAGGACAAGGAAAACCTCTGTAGGAAATGTCAACAGTCCACGCGTGCCCACTGCCTCTCTTTCTCTTTCCATACCAAAACTGCAAAGTCACCGATTTGGTTTAAACACAGGAGATACCGCAGTCCGTTCGGGGCAGGTCGTTTGTTAGAGAAGTGCCCAGCTCGAAGCTCTGTAAAGGAGCGGTGCAGAGCGAATTGTCTCCTGGGGACTGGAAGGGGTTTGCCCAGACAGCCCCCGGCAGGGGATGTGGTGGGATATGCTAATAAAGCCTGGCCGCTGCGGACCAGCCTCCCTTTACATGTGTATATAAGGGCCCCCTGCATCAGCCAAAGGACACTTCATCTCACGTCGCTAATTACTGGGGAAATCGCCCCAGAGAGCTGAGGAGCGCTTCGCCGAGAGCTGGTGGCTGCACTGACGCCTCCACTGCAGAGATGGAGGTGATGGACAGCTGCCAGTTCTCACCGTCCGAGCTGTTCTATGACAGCTCCTGTCTCTCCTCCCCGGAGGGCGAGTTCCCCGAGGATTTTGAGCCCAGGGATCTGCCTCCTTTCGGAGCATCCGAGCCCCCCGAGCCCGCCTGCTCCGAGGAAGAGGAACATGTCCGAGCTCCCACCGGCCACCATCAGGCTGGCCACTGCCTCATGTGGGCTTGCAAAGCCTGCAAGAGAAAATCAACCACAATGGACCGGCGAAAGGCGGCCACCATGAGGGAGAGGAGGAGGCTGAAGAAAGTGAACCAGGCTTTTGAGACCCTGAAGAGATGCACCACTGCCAACCCCAACCAAAGACTCCCCAAAGTAGAGATCCTGAGAAACGCCATTAGATACATCGAAAGCCTCCAGGAACTCTTGAGGGAACAGGTAGAAAACTACTATCACCTGCCAGGACAAAGCTGCTCTGAACCAACCAGCCCCACTTCTAGCTGCTCAGACGGGATGGTAAGAGAAGGGCAGGAGTGGTGGGGGTTTGGGGACTCCAGGAAAGCCTGCGGTCAGGTCCGTCTCGGCCCAGCATCGTGGGACCGGTGCCTCGGGTGTGGGATGGGCCGAACACAGCCGAACATCAGGGAAAGGAGGACGATTTGCTTTAAAACAGACTCCTTTTCACCTTTAACGCTGAGCGTGCACACGGGCTTCCCGGGGATGCATGGGGGAACGCTAAGGATGCCAAACGGCACCCAGCAAGTACATCGGCCCCCGGGGGCTCGCCTTCTCACCCCTTCAGCTTAGTGCGGTGGAGCAGAGGGTTAGGTGTGGAGCGGGGGTGAAGGGTAGATGAAGAAGGTGCTGCACAGCGCCAGCCTGGCAGGGCAGTCTCTGCCCGCAACGTCGCGGCTCCCTCCTTGCTGGGCTTCAAGGCCCTTTCCATCTGGAGAAAAAGCTCCGCTGGCCCCGAGATGGGAATGGCTGGGCCTACACAATCGCCCCTCGCTGTCTTCCAGGCCGACTGCGCCAGCCCTATCTGGTCGGCGAGAGGCAGCAGCTTCGACGCCGTTTACTGCTCCGACATAGCCCACGGTAAGCCCGATCCGCCAGCAGCCCAGGGCGAGAGGGTGGGAGGAGGGGTCCGAGTGGGGCCGCCCTGCTCTCCTGGGCACTTGGTGGATGCAGCTCAGGGCCCCACTGTAACGTGCTGCCGTTGTCCGTCCCCTCCCCGACCGCAGGGTATGCCACCGAGCAGAGCAGCGCCCTGTCCAGCCTGGACTGCCTCTCAAGCATCGTGGACCGCCTNGGGACCCCGCCTCCCCGACGGACCTACCAGGCTCTATGATGGGCCCGAGGGAATCAGCACCTCACGCCCGCCGCCCCCTCCGGGGCTGCTGTGCTCCCGCCGGGGCCGCCTTGCTCGCTCAGCTGCGTCCCGTAAACGCTTTTCGGAGCGAGAGGGGCGGCCCCAGAGCCGCTTGTCCCTCCACTTGCCTCCAGAGCTGAGGGCAGAACCCCCCGTCTGGCTCTGGCCCGGCCCCCCCACCCCGGTCCAGGGCAGACAGAGCCTGGGGCTGGGTAGGCGCGCTCCCCTGGAAACCCCGCTGCAAATAAAGCGTGCTGTGAGAGCTCTCTGTCCCGCTGCTTCTTTAAGGGCAATCCCTGCTACTGCGAAGGGGAGCGAGATCCGGCTGCCGGCTGTCCGCCAGCACCCGTGTTCAGCCACAGCCCAGACGTGGGCACTCCTGACTCCTGCCTGTGTGGGGACCTGCCTCCTCATGGTCCTCTCAGGAACATCTTGTTTCTCCCAGCACCAGCAGCTATTACCCTAAGCCAGCTCATGAAAGAGCAAAAATGTGGAGGGTCAATTCTCCCTTCATTCCTCTCTTGCTATGGGAAGAGCTTACTTTATTTTCTGCAAGAGTGAAAGATTCTGCAGCGACCTTCCTTGCCCGTCCCTGCCTTTCACCCCAGCCAGACCTTTGTTTCTTTCCCCGAGTATGAAGATGGAACATGTATTCTAGGGTTTGGTCCTGAATTTGTGCCGTGGCTCCTCTGCAAAAAAGCTCCATGCTCTAGCTCTGTTCTCCTGCTGGGGAATTTCACTCTGTCACTCTCAATGTTCTGGTGAAACAAATTTATTAAAATCAGTAAGAACAAACCACAACTATCAGTTTCACAATCCACAAGGTGCATTTCACAGTATTCATTAAGCAATATGGATCTGTTTGCTCCTAACGACTCTGGTCTCACCAAGCTGTATGAAAATTCATTACTCTTAAAAAAAAAAATCCCACTCCTTCCATTGCTTTAGTTGCAACCCAAAACTTTTCTAGCCCCCTCCTCCCCTTAAAAAAGCCAGAGGTGAGATGGAGAGAGGGTCCTTTGCTGCATCCAGAAATGCCCACTGTGTTAAACACTCTGACTTGGAAAGGAGCTTACTCCTCACTGGCATGGAGTAACGATCTATTTGTCACTTGTGTTTATGTTGCTAGCATTGGGTGGCCAAGGCACCTGGAAGTGATATTTCACCTCTGATAAATGTTTCACTTGAACCCAGACCAGCTTAGTCAGGTCACCAAAAGTTACTACCTGATTGCTCTTGGGCAGAATCTAAGAATTGTGAATGAAGAAAACCTACTCTAGGCATGGCTCCATCCTTGCAGCACGCTGAGGGGCCATGTGTCCCACAAAGGGCTGCAGGGCTATTGAGGTGGCACCTACCTACATTAGCTGCTCTTCTATCTGGGCAGCAGGCAGCTAGCTTGCTCCAGTGCAGCCACTTCAGTCAGAATCACTTTGTGTGACTTTGAGATGAGTGTTTTCTTACCCACAGAACAATTCATCAGAAGAATTTTCCTGAGTGGTCTGTGTATATAGATATGTCCCAAGTAACCACTGAGTAGAAATAGTGGTTTGAAAATCCTGGACATGCAGAGGTACAAATGAGGTATTTGCATGCTCTTGTCATTACAGATGCTTCAGGACTATGCAAGTGCCCTTCCTGTGCTGGGGGCTCCAGAACTGCACACAGGACTCCAGGTGGGGTCTGAGGAGAGCAGAGCAAAGGGGCACAATCCCCTCCCTTGCCCTGCTGCCCACACTGCTCTTGCTGCAGCCCAGCACACAGTTGCTGTCTGGGCTGCATGATATTCCTGGTTTTATTTGTGATTTCCCACACATTGCTGTGGTGCTCACTCCTCTCCACTGAAGTAACTTCCCAAGGATGCTGCTTGTGGCCAGGCTCTCATACAGTGCAGAGAATTTCAAATGATAGTCTAATATGAGCAGCTAAGCAGGAGAACTTTCAGCATTTCATTCTGCTCTGTGTTGATCTTGACAAGTGATCGCCTGTGAAGTATGCAGAGTAACACTAGGAAATCACATGCTGGTAACATGCACCTCTCCTTGGCTGGCAGACATTTTCAGAGTAGCAAAAAGGTCTTCTGGGAAATGACTTTTCAGGGAGTGAGAAGTGTCCCATCTGCAGTAGGTTTATCTGCAGCTGCTTCAGTCCTACTAGGCTAGATCACAACCTATGGGTTTTGTTGTACATGGCAAGAAAACAAACTCTTAAGTAAAGGACATCTGTAAACAGAACCCCCATGAGCTGAAACACGCTGTAGTCCTTAGAACCCTGGAATCATAGAGTGGTGAGGTTGGAAGGGACCTCAAGCATCATCTAGTTCCAACCCCCTGCCATAAGAGGGACAACTCCCACTAGTACAGCTCACTCAAGGCCTCCTCCAACCTGGCCTTGAACACCTCCAGGGAGGGAGCAGCCACAACCTCCCTGGGCAACCTGTGCCAGTGTCTCACCACCCTCCCTGCAAACAACTTCCTCCTAACATCCACTTTCAATCTCCCCTCTGACACTTCAAACCCATTGCCCCTTGTCCTGGCATTACAAGACCTTGTCAATAGTCCCTCCCCAGCCTTCCTGGAGCCCCCTTCAGATCCTGGAAGGTTACTCTAAGGTCTCCTGGAAGCCTTCTCTTCTCCAGTCTGCAGAGCCCCAACTCTCTCAGCCTGTCCTCACAGCAGAGCTGCTGCAGCACTCTCAGCATCTTGGTTGCCTCCTCTGGACCCACTCTAACACTTCCATGTCCTTCCTGTGCTGGGGACTCCAGAACTGCATACAGGACTGCAGGTGGGGTCTGAGGAGAGCAGAGTAAAAGGATAGAATCCCCTCCCTTGGAAGATAACACCTCTAGTTCATGGATTGGGAAGTAGAAGATGTAACAGATTGTTGGTTTGGGAGATATACTGTTAGGGTCAGATTTCCTTTATTCAGTCAAAAGTGCAACTAAAAAGAAAGGTTTGCATTCTATGCAAATCACATTCATTTAAGGAAGGCTGTACCCACAGTTACACAAGACATGTTGGGTGCTTCTGTGCTCCACAACCTCCCTGGAGGTGTTAAGGTCAGGTTGGAGGAGGTCTTGAGTGCTCTGTACTAGTGGGAGGTGTCCCTGCCTATGGCAGGGGTTTGGAACTGGATGATCCTTGAGGTCCCTTCCAATTTCACCATTCTATGATTCCTCGAAATAGATATTTTAATCTCAGATCAAAAGACTTACTGTATACCATAAAACTAATGTAAGACCCTTACAAATGTCTTTTAAAACACCAGGACAAAAATCCTGCTTGCTCTGTGTTTGTCTTTCTGAGCTGCTTGTGTGGAAAAGCATTTGTTTTCCCTGTAGGAAAAGGTCAATCTTCCTCTTCTCCTGTGGTAAAGCTTAAAAATTATAAACCTTTAGTCAACAATTCCTGGATAACGAAGGAGTAACTGTTTGCCAAAATATGCCCAGGAATGTTCTAAAGTCATGGTTTCATTTGGTGGAAATTTCAGTATCTTTGCCTTCCCAGCTCAGCCTGCTTGCCAGGACCAGCCAGACTTAACTGCAGCAGGCAACTGATTTCATCCCACTCCATCTCCCCTCTCCTCTCATCTTCCACTGTGGAGCCCTTGACTCGCTCATCACTTCTTCTTACTCTTCTGAGCTAATCCTTAGGGTCCCACAGGAGAAATCACAGCTGCTCAGCTGATGAGTGCTGACCTTTGGCAGGTCCTGACTCGGGTATCACTCTTACAGCTGGCCACAACTGCCTTCCTGGCAACTAAAGACCTAATGAGCTTGGTAGCTGGAGACTGGGCTGGGATTCGGCAAACTAATTTGACCCTGTTTGAGGATTTCAGAGAATCATAGAATGGTAAGGTTGGAAGGGACCTCAAGGATCATCTAGGTCAAACCCCCTGCCAAAGGCAGGGACACCTCCCACTAGTACAGGTTACTCAAGGCCTTCTCCAACCTGGACTTGAACACCCCCAGGGAGGGAGCAGCCACAACCTCCCTGGGCAACCTGTGACCTCCTCTAGACCTGCTCCAACACTTCCATGTCCTTCCTGTGCTGGGGGCTCCAGAAGTGCACACAGGACTTCAAACCCAAACAGGGCAGGAGTAGTGTGTCTGTCTGCATGTTAGGGCCACCAAGATGCTCAGAGGGCCGCAGCAGCTCTGCTATGAGGAGAGGTTACAAGAGTTGGGGCTCTGCAGACTGGAGAAGAGAAGGCTTCCAGGAGACCTTAGAGTAGCCTTCCAGGATCTGAAGGGGGCTCCAGGAAGGCTGGGGAGGGACTATTGACAAGGTCTTGCAATGCCAGGACAAGGGGCAATGGGTTTGAAGTGGCAGAGGGGAGACTGAAAGTGGATGTTAGGAGGAAGTTGTTTGCAGTGAGGGTGGTGAGACACTGGCACAGGTTGCCCAGGGAGGTTGTGGAGCACAGAATCACCCAATATGATCTTTCATCACGTTGGGTAGCTCTGTGCTCCACATCCTCCCTGGAGGTTGGAGGAGGCCTTGAGTGCCCTGTACTACTGGGAGGTGTCCCTGCCTATGGCAGGGGTTGGAACTGGATGATCTTTAAAGTCCCTTACCATTCTATGGGCAAAGAGCACACATTCAATGCAAGTGTCCCATGCAGTGGGAAGGGAGACAGACAGGTAGTCTGAAACTAGAAATGTGAGTGGCCTAACACTCAGTCTGGGAGAAAGTAGCTGTTACATATAATGGGGGTTTCACTTGGAAGATGCACCTGGAGACAGGCAAAAGGGCTCTTGCCAAGGCCACAAAGGTGAGTAAGTACTGAAAGCTGGGAAGGCAGGTGTCACACAATTGGATAATCAGCTGCTTAGCAAAGGGATGGTGAATCTGGGCAACTGGGAAAAAGGTTAGCAACTCTAAAATCTTCCATGCTGGGCATGAAGAGTAGGAAAAAAAAAAAAAGAGAAAACGAGGGCTGAGACAACTGCATCCTACCACTGCCTGAAAGGCACATTTCACACAGGGTGCCCATTTGGCCCATGTTCATTGCCTGGGTGAGTCACAAACATGACAGGTCTCTGAAAATACAAAGTTTGTTTTTTCTTCTAAGTTTCCTAAGATGTAAGACAGTGAAAGCTTCTTTCAGAAAGCTTCTCATGAAATTGGACTTGTCACGCAGAAGTGGTGTGCTCTGAGGGGTGTCCTGATCATACCTGCATCCCAAAACAGTTCAAAACTTTCATGTAAACTCTTTTTTAATCAGAAATAGTGTATTATAAAGTACAGCTAGACAGCTAAGTGTATTCTTGCTGCAACACTACTGAAACCCCCAACATCTAGCTACAATATATTCCTTTTCTCATGCCCCAGGAACAGACTGTTTATGTGCCAAGCTGTAAGGTGATATTCATGATGAGTGAAGCCTGACCAGCATTAAAATATCCAGAACCTCTGCTCCAAATCCTCTGTTATCTGAAACTGTTCTTTTACTTTCAAAAGGAGGCAGCCACTGCTGCTGAGGGTAAACAAGGGCAGGGAGACAGCTTTAGTACTCAAGCTGAAATAAGGACTAGCCTAAAGCTGAAATAAGGACTAGCCTAAAGCTGAAATAAGGACTAGCCTAAAGCTGAAATAAGGACTAGCCTAAAGCTGAAATAAGGACTAGCCTAAAGCTGAAATAAGGACTAGCCTAAAGCTGAAATAAGGACTAGCCTAAAGCTGAAATAAGGACTAGCCTAAAGCTGAAATAAGGACTAGCCTAAAGCTGAAATAAGGACTAGCCTAAAGCTGAAATAAGGACTAGCCTAAAGCTGAAATAAGGACTAGCCTAAAGCTGAAATAAGGACTAGCCTAAAGCTGAAATAAGGACTAGCCTAAAGCTGAAATAAGGACTAGCCTAAAGCTGAAATAAGGACTAGCCTAAAGCTGAAATAAGGACTAGCCTAAAGCTGAAATAAGGACTAGCCTAAAGCTGAAATAAGGACTAGCCTAAAGCTGAAATAAGGACTAGCCTAAAGCTGAAATAAGGACTAGCCTAAAGCTGAAATAAGGACTAGCCTAAAGCTGAAATAAGGACTAGCCTAAAGCTGAAATAAGGACTAGCCTAAAGCTGAAATAAGGACTAGCCTAAAGCTGAAATAAGGACTAGCCTAAAGCTGAAATAANAGTCCCTCCACAGCCTTCCTGTAGCCCCCTTCAGATCCTGGAAGGCTACTCTAAGGTCTCCTGGAAGCCTTCTCTTCTCCAGGCTGCAGAGCCCCAACTCTCTCAGCCTGTCCTCAGAGCAGAGCTGCTGCAGCCCTCTCAGCATCTTGGTGGTTCCTCTAAACCCACTCCAACAGTTCAATGTCCTTCCTATCACACAGGAATGCATCCAGGCAGGTCTGGAATATCTCCAAAGAGGGAGACTCCACAGCCCACCCTGGGCAGTCTGTGCCCGTGTTCTGTCACCCTTACAGGGAAAAAAAAAAATCCTTATGTTTCCATGGAACCTCCTGTGTCTCAACTTTCACCCACTGCCCCTTGTCCTGTCACTGGGCATCACACAGCAGAGCCTGGCTCCAGCCTCTTGGCACTCACCTTTTTACGTTTATCAACATTAATGATATCTCCCCTAAGGCTCCTCCTCTCCCAGCTCCAAGTTCCAGCTCCCTCAGGCTCTCCTCTAAGGAAGATGTTCCACTGCCTTCATTTTTTGTGGCTCTGTGCTGGACTCTTTCAAGCAGCTCCCTGAGGTCCTTCTTGAACTGAAGGAACTGAACACAATATTCCAGATGCTGCCTCGCCAGGGCAGAGCAGAGGGGGAGGAGAACTTCTCAGGATCTACTCACCACAGCCCTTCTAATCCACCCCAGAGTGGCATTTGCCTTCTTGGCCACCAGAGCACACTGCTGGCTCATGGTCAACCTTGACCAGAACCCCCAGGGCCTATTCCTTTCCACTGCTCTCCATTAAACATGGAATTCTTACCCAGGTAAGAATATTACCTTTATTGCTGTTATCCTACAGCTGTTCACCATTCTTAGCACACAATAATCACTCGTGTGCTGTTATTATCACACGTTTTTAACTGTCCATCCACTGCAGAACACTTGCCACCTATAACTGCTGCACACATCCGTGTGTGCCCACTTTTTAATGCCAGCAGAGAGCAAGCTCCGCAGCCTCGGTACTGGAAGGAGCAGCCACAGGTGCTATGAGCATCACTTCACAGCAGGCGTCTCCCTCAGAGTAGTTATCCAAGGCAGAGCTGCTCGGAGCCGCTGTCCAACCGCCCGGCACAGGCAGAACCGCCGCAACGGAGCTGCAAACCTGCTGTGCAGGCAGGGGAAACACAGATAGTCACACAATCATAGAGCCATGGCATCCTTTCGGTTTAGTATCATCAAGTCCAAAGCACAACTCCAGGCTGGGTGGGGAATGGC
>VWZE01001205.1:28052-40159 GCA_013396675.1 Eubucco bourcierii | reverse complement strand
CTACTGGCTCACATTCAGCTCCCTGGGCACACTGTTGGCTCACATTCAGCTACCTGGGCACACTGCTGGCTCACATTCAGCTGCCTGGGCACACTCCTGGCTCACATTCAGCTCACTGGGCACACTACTGGCTCACATTCAGCTCCCTGGACACACTGCTGGCTCACATTCAGCTCCCTGGGCACACTACTGGCTCACATTCAGCTCACTGTCTGTCACAATCCCCAGATCCCTTTCTGCCAGCAGCTCTCCAGCCACACTGCCCCGAGCATAGCACTTCTGTTCCCCATCTCAGGGAGGGAGCAGTGACGGAAAGATGCCCTCTGTACAAAACACTGAGCCATTCTTGATGCATTATTTATATCAGACAATCTTTCTAAAATCAGAATATCGAAGCATTTAGTCCTGCACTCCAAGACTTGTCTCAACCATTATCTTTGTTTAGTGAGTTTAACTTAAGATGGTTATGAACACAGAGAGTGCTGATGAGGCAAAAGCCAAAGTGTTTGTTCTTCAAGGTGCATGAATTGCTTGCAAACCATGGTTTTGATTATGCCACCAAGGGTCACGCTTAAGAAAGCTGTGAACAAGATTTGCACAGCAATGAGCAGTCATGCTAATTCACCCAGCTAAAACTGGCTCAGCAAAGGGGAGTTTTCAGCAGGAAAGGTAAACTGCAAAATTATGAACAAGGTGGCTAATTGCCACCAGCTTCTTAACCCTTGCACTGCAACAGCTAATGGAAGTGCACTCATGGGTTTAGTGAATTGGATTATACAGGCTTTGTTTTGTTTTTTTTTAATGTAAGTGGTTAGTTGGGGAGGTCAGCACCTTTGGTTGATAAGGGATGGAACATTTCACTTCTATTATTATTTTTTTTTTGCCATTGATTCATAGAATCATAGAATCATAGAACGGTAAGGTTGGAAGGGACCTCAAACATCATCCAGTTCCAATCCCCTGCCATAGGCAGGGACAACTCCTACTAGAACAGGTTCCTCAAGGACTCATCCAACCTGGTCCTGTGCCAGTGTCTCACCACCTCACTCCAGAGAACTTCCTCCTAACATCCAGTTTCGATCTCCCCTCTGCCACTTCAAACCCATTGCTCCTTGTCCTGGCATTGCAAGACCTTGGCAATAGTCCCTCCCCAGCTCTCCTACAGCCCACTTCAGATCCTGGAAGGCCACTCCAAGGTCTCCTGGAAGTCTTCTCTTCTGAAGGCTACTCTAAGGTCTCCTGGAAGCCTTCTCTTCTCCAGGTTGCAGAACCCAAACTCTCTCAGTCTGACCTCACAACAAAGCTGCTGCAGCCCTCTCAGCATCTTGCTGGCCTCCTCTGGACCTACTCCAACACTTCCATGTGCTTCCTGTGCTGGGTGCTCCAGAACTGTACACAGGACTGCAGGTGGGGTCTGAAGAGAGCAGAGCAAAGGAGCACAATCCCCTCCCTTGCCCTGCTGCCCACACTGTTCTTGCTGCAGCCTAGGACTCATAAAGATACCTCTCTATATATCTCTATATACCTTCTACTGAAGAAAAAATGTTTGACTTTTTCTTTTAGGGCTATAAAATGATAGAAGGTTGGTTAAAGAGAAATTATGTGACAGAGCACTTTGCTGCTATCTGTTTACTTCACTGGATTGATGCCTATTTACTTACTGAAGCTTCTGCAGGTGCAAGGTGCAAGGTGCAGGATTTCATTCATCTCCCCTCACCGCTCTCTGAGCCCAGCCTGGGTGATGCGATGGAGTATGAGGAGAGCAGGAACATGACTCCATGCATCCTTTAACTAATATCTCTTTTTTTTTTTTTTTTTTTTTGCCTGGAGGGGATAGGAATAAAAAAGTCTGAAAATCCCACCATAATAAGCATGCGTTTGAGAACTACCATGAAAACAAGATACAGTTCTCTTTTCTCTTGATGTTGTAATCCTGTCAGCTTTCCTTCCTTTTTCAGAGCTGCAACTCTGCAGGCAGGCAGGCCTATGTGTATTAAAATAAACTGTTCATTTCCTGTCTCCTAACACTATTTTTTTTTTCCCAGGTACACTCCTTACTATCTTTTTTCTATTGTAAAATTTACACTTTAATTAAGATTGCTGAGAGGACTGTTGCGGTGCCTCATAGCAGAAAGAATTATTCATAGCGACATATTCATTTCTTAGTTACTAAAGTTGAATGGCTCCTGTCTGTGTGTTCTGTCCTTGTTTAAATATTGTTCCTTTCAGATTAACTCCTTCATTGCAAGTGCAAGTGCAAACCAAACAGAAAGGGATCTGGGGGTGCTGATTGACACCCACCTGAACAGAAGACAGCAGTGTGCCCAGGTGGCCAAGAAGGCCAATGGCATCCTGGTCTGCATCAGCAAGAGTGTGGCCAGCAGGAGCAGGGAGCTCATTCTGGCCCTGGACTCTGCACTGCTTAGGCCACACCTTGAGTGCTGTGTCCAGTTCTGGGCCCCTCAATTGAAGAAGGACATTGAGGTGCTTGAGTGTGTCCAGAGAAGGGCAACGAGGCTGGGGAGAGGCCTGGAGCACAGCCCTATGGAGAGAGGCTGAGGGAGCTGGGATTGGTTAGCCTGGAGAAGAGGAGGCTCAGGGGAGACCTTCTTGCTGTCTCCAGCTACCTGAAGGGTGCTTGTAGCCAGGAGGAGGTTGCTTTCTTCTCTCAGGCAAGCAGCAGCAGAACAAGAGGACACAGTCTGAAGCTGTGCCAGGGGAAGTTTACGCTGGAGGTGAGGAGAAAGTTGTTGCCTGAGAGAGTCATTGACTGCTGGAATGGGCTGCCCAGGGAGGTGGTGGAGTCAGCGTCCCTGGAGGTGTTCAAGGTGGGTTTGGACGTGGCACTTGGTGCCATGGTCTGGTCTTGAGGTCTGTGGTGATGGGTTGGACTTGATGATCTTTGAGGTCCCTTCCAACCTTGGTGGTACTGTGATACTGGTTTAGAAGCTCTTAAAGTCCATTGTTCACTGCAGTACGAGCATTCCAAGAACAATCACTTCTGAGGAAAGAAACTGTGAGAAATGGAAGCCACACAAATGTGAACAATGACAGCAAATGAATCTGTCCTGAGGGTTCTGTGTTTCTACCTTCAGGTAGTCAGCTCAGCTTCGTGGCAGAAAATGATTTGCTGTCATGTAATCTTGTCACCATAGCCATAGCTGAGCAGGCATACTGAGCAGAGCAGAAAGCAGGGCAATCCTTATGCAGCCCGTCCTCAGCGCTGCACGTGTAGAGAGATGTTCCTCTTCCCAGGGCACAACAAACCAGATAGATCACAGAACCAGAGAATCACAGAACCAGAGAATCACAGAACCAGAGAATTGCAGAACCAGAGAATTGCAGAACCACAGAACCACAGAACCACAGAACCACAGAACCATAGAATCACAGAATCACAGAACCACAGAACCACAGGACCACAGAACCACAGGATCACAGGATCACAGAATCACAGAACCACAGAACCAGAGAATCACAGAATCACAGTACCACAGAACCACAGAATGTCAGGGACTGGAAGGGACCTCCATAGCTCATCCAGTCCAACCCCCCTGCCTGAGCAGCATGTCCTATACCAGATCACACAGGAACCACAGGAACCCATCCAGGTAGGGTTTGAGTATCTCCAGAGAGGGAGAGTCCACAGCCTCCTTGGGCAGCCTGTTTCAGGGTTCTGTCACCCTCACAGGCAAAAAATTCCTCCTCATGTTTAAATGAAACTTCCTATGCCTCAACTTCCACTCACTGCCCCTTGTGCTGGCACAGGGCATCACCCAGCAGAGCCTGGCTCCAACCTCCTGGCACTCACCCTGCACACATTGATACCCATAGCTGAGGTCACCTCTCAGGCTCCTCCTCTCCCAGCAGCACAGCCCCAGCTCCCTCAGGCTCTCCTCCTAACAGAACTGTTCCATTCCCTTCAGCATCTCTGTAGCTCTGTGCTGGGCTCTCTCCTGCAGTTCTATGTCCCTCTTGAACTGGGGGGCCCAGAACTGGACACAGTTTTAGCAGGGCAGAGTAGAGGAGAGGAGAACCTCTCTCAACCTACTAACCACAACCCTTCTAACCCACCCCAGAATGGCATTGCCCCTCCTGCCCACCAGAACACAGTGCTATAGCCAGACTGTGTTCTCCAACCTTCCACTCTTCTGCAGGCTATGTGTGTATATTTTTATTATTGAAGCACTTTTTAACATTAACTTTTTAAGGTTAAATTGCAGAGGATTCAGGAGCAAGCTGCTTTTGTGGCAGTTTTGGCAATGTTTTAAGGCTGTGAGATGCTCCTGCAGAGTACAAAAGCAGTCTTCTCCTAACGCCTGCTGTCGGAAGCCTGCGTTGCTGTCCTGTAGCTTAGCACGTTGAGTGAGTTTATCAGCAGACTCTGAGCCACTGCTGTTAACATTCTCCATGAGCCAAAAGAGCAACCTCAGTAAGTGTCTGTGCTCCTCTGAATTTGCACACCAGCCTTCTCCAAGCTGAAAACTCATTTGACTGGGCTGATAAATACAACCAGTTCCAAGAACGTAATATGTCACAAGTAAATACTCTGTAGTTGGGAGCAAACATAGGAGCAAACAAAAACCATCCAAGCAGTTTTCCCCCACCACCACCCCTCCTTCATCTGAAAGGTTGTTTGTGACAGGAGCTAATGCTTTGAAAAAGGAAACTCCTTCAGCTTTCACCCCAGAAGTAAGAAATGAGTACAGAAGGATGAATGTGGATGTGTAGTGGCAGTCAAAAGGTTGTTTTGCATTGTTATGCATTGTTATGTGACATGGACAGAGGAATCAGTGCACCCTCAGCAAGTGTGCAGATGGCACCAAGCTGTGTGGCACAGGAGACTTGCTAGAGGGCAGGGATCCATCCAGAGGGAGCTGCACAGGCTGCAGAGCTGTGCCCAGGTCAACCTTAGGACATTCACCAAGGTCAAGTGCAAGGTCCTGCACCTGGGCAGGCACAATCCCAAGCACAAGTCCAGGCTGGGTGGGGAATGGCTGAGAACAGTCCTGAGGAACAGGCCCTGGGGGTGTGGGGTGATGCAAAGCTCAACCTGAGGCTGCAGTGTGAGTGCAGCCCAGACAGCAACTGTGTGCTGGGCTGCAGCAAGAGCAGTGTGGGCAGCAGGGCAAGGGAGGGGATTGTGTCCCTTTGCTCTGCTCTCCTCAGACCCCACCTGCAGTCCTGTGTGCAGTTCTGGAGCCCCCAGCACAGAAAGGACATGGAAGTGTTGGAACCAGTGCAGAGGAGGTCACCAAGATGCTGAGAGGGCTGCAACAGCTGTGCTGTGAGGACAGACTGAGAGAGTTGGGGCTGTGCAACTTGGAGAAGAGAAGGCTTCCAGGAGAGCTTGGAGTGGCCTTGCAGGATCTGAAGGGGGATCCAGGAAGGCTGTGGAGGGACTACTGACAGGGTCTGGGAATGCCAGGACAAGGGGAATGGGTTTGAAGTGTCAGAGGGGAGACTGAAACTGGATGTTAGGAGGAAGTTGTTTGGAGTGAAGGTGGTGAGACACTGGCACAGGTTGCCCAGGGAGGTTGTGGCTCCTCCCTCCCTGGAGGTGTTCAAGGTCAGGTTGGATGAGGCCTTGAGTGAGCTGTGCTAGTGGGAGGTGTCCCTGCCTATGGCAGGGGATTGGAACTGGATGGTCCTTGAGGTCCCTTCCAAACTTACCATTCTATGATTTTATGATTCTGTGATTCTGTGTTATAAAAAACCAAGGGGAGTGGGAAAATGGCAAACATTTTATAACTGTACTGTACTGCTGTGGTGTTCTTTGTTCCTACTTGTGCTGGTTTGAGGCTATTTGGAATATTTTAATTTAAAAAAATATTGTATTATAGGCTGTGAAAACAAACACTGGTGGTGTCTGCTTCACTCATAGGATTGCTGAGATATTTGAGAACAAGAACACAAACACAGCTCAACCATCTGCCACTCAGTGATCCGCAATTGGAGAAAGGTAGAGGTCCAGAGCTCATAGAATTCATTGATGACATCACTGTGTGGGACCAAACTGCTTCGAGAAAGGTAACAAAATCATTGACATTTTGTTGCAAGCAGGTTTTACCATAAAGAGAGACAAGGTCAGAGGACCTGCCAGAGAAATTCAGTTTCCTGGAGTGAGGTGGCAGGGTGGTCAAGCTTCTTCACTACTGACACATCTAAACGTGGTTTAGAGAAGAGCATCATAAGCTCACCAGGAAGGGACAAGCGAAATGAATAATTGCTCTTCATCCTTCATGCACTCAGCCTGCTGACCTGGGAAGCCTTCAGTGAATATTGCAGGTGGCTCTGCCTTCTCTTCAGAGCAGGACTGGGACTCTTGGATTTGATCTACTGGAGGAAAACAAACTCCTGAATGTATCTCAGATTAGGTTTGGTTTGGTTTGGTTTGCTTTGGCTTGGTTTGCTTTGCTTTGCTTTGGTTTGGTTTGCTTTGGTTTGGCTTGGTTTGCTTTGGTTTGACTTGGTTTGCTTTGTTTTGCTTTATTTTGATTTGGTTTGGTTTGCTTTGCTTTATTTTGGTTAGTTTTGGTTTGGTTTGGTTTGGTTTGCTTTATATTGGTTTGGTTTGGTTAGTTTTGGTTTGGTTTGGTTTGGTTTGCTTTATATTGGTTTGGTTTGGTTAGTTTTGGTTTGGTTTGGTTTGCTTTGCTTTATATTGGTTTGGTTTGGTTAGTTTTGCTTTGTATTGGTTTGGTTTGCTTTGCTTTGCTTTGCTTTGCTTTAGTTTGCTTTGGTTTGGTTTAGTTTGCTTTGGTTTGGTTTAGTTTGCTTTGGTTTGCTTTCGTTTGGTTTGATTTGGTTTGCTTTGCTTTGCTTTGCTTATTTTGCTTTGCTTTGCTTTGATCTGTTTTATTTTGCTTTGGTTTGGTTTGGTTTGCTTTGCTTTGGTTCATCTCAGGTTTATGGCAGATCCTTTATCACAGAGGGATGTAAATAAGCTAACAAGTGCACGACCTTGTCAGCATCACTGATTACACAAAAGTAAAAGCAGATGTCAGAGAAACCTGTGAGAGCTGTTGCATGCAAGCATTACAGAGGAGCAAAACAACCCACTTGAATACACCTATCTCCTGCCAAACTTGAAGTGGGCATTCATGCAAACAGCTCTTCTCACCAGGTGAGAAAGTCTTCATTCCACAAAGTCTTCATTCCACAAACCTGAGGATGGGGGAGGAAAAATCCCTTTAAAAGAGCCCAGAAAAAAATCCTAATGCATCCAAGCTGTTAATTTCTCAGCTCACTCTTTCAGTTAATTGAAGGCCTTTGGAAATCAGATAGAATTTTTGACTGACGAGGTGACATTAAACTGCATTTTAAGTGCCAACAGAAGATGCAGCAACGTCATCACCTTGAATTAAAGAGCAAGAAGAGTATTCTACTGGGAGCATTATGCTACCTATAGGAAGGAAATAATTCGTGAGTGCTCTTCATGGAATTAGCTTTTTTTGCCTCAGTTCTAGAATAAATGATGAAATTGTCTATAGAGTCTGTCCTGCATTAGTAGGAAGCTGCCCCTCCTAAATCTCAATAACTGTCTGAAGTAATCTTCAACAGCTGGATGCTGCTACAGTTTGTACTAATGGTTATGATGTGGAATCCTTTAACCCAGAGCTTATTGCTACTTAGCTAACATGGGCTTGAAATGAGGTGACATAGTAATGAGTTGATACAAATTGCTTGTATAACTTTCCCACTGCTCCCAGGCAGAGGCAGGCAATCTAAGGAGAGCTATTGTCTGCTTCTTCAAGATAACCTTAATGTATTCCACTTGATTGAGTACAGCTGCTTGTTAAAATCTTAGAAGAAAAGGTAGTGGTGGGTTCCACTCTCTCCCTCCCCTTACCCCTCCTGATTAGAAAAAAATTACTTACCTGACATCACCAAAATAAACTTCTGGATGGTGTATGAGTGTCTTGGTAGGACTAAGCAGGCCAAATTAGGTTTGTACATGTCCTGGCTTGCCCAGGTGTGTTTTTCTGCTCTCCCTCCTTCTGTTTTGGGGAGAGCTACTGCGGGAAAAGAGACAAAGAAGCTGGAGCCATTGAGTCTGGTGTCTGTGGCCTGCCCAGCAGCTGCGGTAAACAAGGTGCACAGGGTTGCCTTGTGCAAGGCTGTGTTCTGCCCTAAAAAGGGTAAAGCAAGCCTATGGCTTCACCCACTATGGTCACATCTTGGCTAACTGCCATTGGATTGACTATCCTGTGGCCAAAGGCCTGTTAGTCTCAGGCTGTATTGGATAAAAGGAGATTAACAGGGAGCACCGTGTGCGCTTTGCCATTCCAAGGTGTGGCTGCTGTTGCATCCCTGCCTGCTGCCTCACTGATCCTGAGCTGAGGCTCTGATCCCTGTCACGCGTTNTGAGGCTCTGATCCCTGTCAGTGTTCGGCCTGCACAGCCGGCGTGACACCGTGCCCAGACTGCACACCGCAAGGCATCTGCCTGCCCCTGAAAGCCTCCTGCCCAGGGGGAAGCCTTGGAGGGAACACAAATCATCCAGAGAGCCAGAACAGGTCAGAGATCGTCTGTCTCCTTTCTCCAGCGCCCAGAAGCCTGGGGAAACTCTAAAGCCTCTGACAGCTACCGACAGTAACCCCACCACCAGCTGTAGGTACTGCCAGATAATAATTTTTGTGAGTAAATACCAAAAACCTCTAATAATCATTAATTGCCTTCTGCCATAAGCAGAAAGTTGCTCCTTGTGTCCATCTCGTGAGCAAGCGGAGTACTGACCACAAGCGGTACTGACTGCAAAGCTTTCTCTGTCAGTTTAGTTGAGTTCAATTAATATATATAATAGTTGGTTTTAGATCCTATTATAACCTGAATATAGTTTCCATAATGATGCAAGAACCTGTTACTATTATTATTTTGGTGATCGTGGTGATCACCTGCAGTCCTGTGTGCAGTTCTGGAGCCCCCAGCACAGGAAGGACATGGAAGTGTTGGAGCCAGTCCAGAGAAGTCCACCGAGATGCTGAGAGGGCTGCAGCAGCTGTGCTGTGAGGACAGGCTGAGAGAGTTGGGGCTCTGCAGCCTGCAGAAGAGAAGGCTTCCAGGAGAGCTTGGAGTGACCTTCCAGTATCTGAAGGGGGCTCCAGGAAGGCAGGGGAGGGATTATTGACAAGGTCTTGCAATGCCAGGACAAGGGGAATGGGTTTGAAGTGGCAGAGTGGACATTTAGACTGGATGTCAGGAGGAAGTTGTTTGGAGTGAGGGTGGTGAGACACTGGCACAGGTTGCCCAGGGAGGTTGTGGTTGCTCCTTCCCTGGAGGTGTTCAAGGCCAGGTTGGATGAGGCCTTGAGTGACCTGTGCTAGTGGGAGGTGTCCCTGCCTATGGCAGGGGGTTGGAACTGGATGATCCTTGAGGTCCCTTCCAACCTTACCATTCTATGATTCTATGATTCTATGGCTGCAGATTGTAATGTGATCAGTGCTTAATGACTTATCTAAGTTTTATCCACACCATGCAGGCATTCATGACACTCTGAAAGACACTGGATCACTTTGGTGACTGCTTCAAGTCCATTTCCCAGTTCCTCCTACTTGTGTCTGGCAATCCAATGGGACAGGTGAGGCTGAGCATGTACAGAATAAGCACATATAGGACAGCAGTGACTTGGGTCCCACAGAAAGCAATGCAGCTGCAGTCCTCCTCCTGCCATTCTTCCTTTCCATATTACAAAAGTGAATTGGCACCCCCAAAGTGTGCCTGAAGTTGGGAAAGCAGATTGGGAGGCAGAGCTTTCTGGTATGGTTGGATAGCAGATTTGGCAGGAGGCCTTGGGCTTTGTAAGGATGCAGTAACACTGACAGTGAGAATGTGTCCTCCAGTGCCCAAAACACTGTGTGAGTAAATTCAGTGTGAGGGGTGAACACATGCTGTCTGTGCCAGCTTAGAGAGCAGCTTCTAGAGTCTAACAGCTGGGGTGATAGCAGGACAAGTTTGCAGATGACACCAAGCTGTGTGGCACAGTCGACTTGCTAGAGGGCAGGGATGCCATCCAGAGGGACCTGGACAGGCTGGAGAGTTGGGCCCAGGCCAACCTGATGAAATTCAATAAGGCCAAGTGTAAGGTCCTGCACCTGGGTAGGCACAATCCCAAGCACAAATACAGGCTGGGTGGTGAATGGCTGGAGAGCAGCCCTGAGGAAAAGGACCTTGGAGTCTGGGTTGATGAAAAGCTCAACATGAGCCTGCAGTGTGCACATGCAGCCCAGACAGCCAACCGAGTCCTAGGCTGCATCAAGAGAAGCGTGGCCAGCAGAGCAAGGGAGGTGATTCTGCCCCTTTACTCTGCTCTCGTCAGACCCCACCTGGAGTACTGTGTGCAGTTCTGGAACCCTCAGCACAGGAAGGACATGGAAGTGTTGGAGCGGGTCCAGAGGAGGGCCACAAAGATGATCAGAGGGCTGGAGCAGCTCTCCTATGAGGACAGGCTGAGGGAGTTGGGGCTCTTCAGCCTGGAGAAGAGAAGGCTTCGAGGGGACCTGATAGTAGCCTTCCAGTATCTGAAGGGGGCCTACAGGAAGGCTGGGGAAGGATTATTTACAAGGTCCTGCAATGACAGGACAAGGGGCAATGGGCTTAAACTGGCAGAGGGGAGATTTAGACTAGATGTTAGGAGGAAGTTCTTTACAGTAAGGGTGGTGAGGCACTGGAACAGGTTGCCCAGGGAGGTTGTGGATGCTCCCTCCCTGGATGTGTTCAAGGCCAGATTGGATGAGGCCTTGAGTAACCTGTACTAGTGGGAGGTGTCCCTGCCTATGGCAGGGGGTTGGAACTAGATGATCCTTGAGGTCCCTTCCAACCTTACCATTCTATGATTCTATGATTCTATGATTCTATGACAGGCAGGTATCAACAGCAGCTGGTAACCTAGACTGATTTTTGCCAGCTTTATATTTACAGCTGATCTTAAGAACTAATAAGTGGTACTGGGTTTATACTGCCTCGTGTCTTTGATGGTACAGAAGATTGTAATTTCATAATAACAGTCTGAAATGCCATAGTTAATTTTAGTTCAAAGACTTTCCTTTTATTTCTTAAGTCTGGTAGTTGAGAGTCTTTTTCCTCTTCAAAGGAGGGGAAAAGAAGCAACTCCTTCTTTGGGAATAAAATAATGAAACAAAGGAAACAGCTCACAGGAAGAGTTTTTAAGACACTTTTATCTGAGCTGATACTGACTCTCATAAAGCTCTTAGCCAAACTGTCCTTCAGAAAACATAGCAAATAAATAAGATAAACAAATCCCCAAAACAACATAAAAAGAAAAACTCAAAACATTTTTCACTCTTTCTGCCTTTAGTAGTTCAGAGAGAGATAGGAAAAGTATTTCCCCCAGTTCTTTTTGGTTTTGGTTTTCTTTTTGTTTCTCTATGTGGCATATGTGCCTGTTAGATCTTTCATTTTCCTCCACCACTTCTTCTCCCTTCTCTGCAATTTAATGACTCCCAATTTCCTTTGTCGTGCCATCTGGTTTGTTCCGTGCCTGTGAGATATTATTCCTTCCAGACACATGGGAAGGCACAACACCATGCCTGATTCTTTAACTGTGTCTAGCATTTCACAGAACCAATTCTTCAACAGTTTTGTCAGTGAAAACAGGGCTAATAAAAGAGAGAAATAATAGAATGTGGTTAGTTTCACTATTTAATTACAGAAGCACAGAACCTTAGAGATGGGAAGGGACCTCTAGAGGTCATTGAGTCCAACCCATCTGCCAATGCAGCATCACCCAGGGTAGGTAAGTTCACACAGGGATGCATCCAGGTGGGTTTGGAAAGTCTCCAGAGAAGACTCCACAACGTCTCTGGGCAGCCGGTTCCAGGGCTATGCCGCCCTCCCCGTAAAGAAGTTTCTCTTCACGTTGAGCTGAAACCTTCTCTGTTTCAGTTTATATCCATTGCTCCTTGGTTTATTGCTGTGCACCACCAAAAAGAGATTGGCCTCAGCCCCTTGACACTCACCCCTCAGATATTTGTACACATAGGGTAATAGAATCATAGAATCATAGAATAGTAAGGTTGGAAGGGACTTCAAAGGTCATCTAGTCCCAACTCCCTGCCATAGGCAGGGACACCTCCCACTAGTACAGG
>VWZE01001205.1:15039-26266 GCA_013396675.1 Eubucco bourcierii | reverse complement strand
TCCCTGGGAGGGTTTAGGGAAAGATTGGATGTGACATTTAGTGCCATGATCTGTTTGATGTGGTGGTGTTAGGTCATAGGCTAGACTAGATGATCATAGAATGTCAGAGGCTGGAAGGGACCTCCAAACCTCATCCAGTCCAACGCCCCTGCCAGACCAGGATCTCCTATACCAGATCACACAGGAAAACATCCAGGCAGGTTTGGAATATCTCCAGAGAGGGAGACTCCACAACCCCTCTGGGCAGCCTGTGCCAGGGCTCTGTCAACCTCACAGGGAAAAAAATCCTCCTCATGCTTGCATGAAACTTCCTATACCTCAGCTTCCACCCAGTGCCCCTTACCCTGTCACTGGGCATCACCCAGCAGAGCCTGGCTCCAGTCTCCTGGCACTCACCCTACACATATTGATACCCATTGCTGAGGTCACCTCTCAGTCTCCTCCTCTCCCAGCAGCACAACCCCAGCTCCCTCAGGCTCTCCTCCTAACAGAGCTGTTCCATTCCCTTCAGCATCTTTGTGGCTCTGTGCCGGACTTTCTCCAGCAGTTCTATGTCCCTCTTGAACTGGGGCACTCAGAACTGGACACAGGACTCCAGATATGGCCTCACCAAGACAGAGTAGAGGGGCAGGACAACCTCTCTGGAACTAACTACAGCCCTTCTAATCCACCCCACAATGGCATTGCCGCTTCTGGCCACCAGAACATATTGCTGGTTCATGGTTACCCTCCCATTCACCAGGACCCCCAGATCCTTTTCCCCTTTGCTACTTTCCCACAGCTCCATCCCCATGATCTCAGAGGTCTATTCCATCCTCAATAATTCTGTGATCCTGTGATTCTATGAAGTTCCTGGGGGAGGGATCCACTCCAACCCATGCCACAATGCTATCCAATACTTACTGCATCAGCTGCCTAATTTCATAAAGGAGCTTAGTGGTTCTTTACATCTGTCCTAAATGAGAAGTGACTGCTAACACCCACCACAGTCAGCAATTCATTACAATTTCCATAACCTATCCCTAGCATTAAATATTTAACCAGGGCTACAATAAATAAGTGATGTACACAAGTCAAAGTGCAGTCAGTCACAGCTGCACTGCAGACAGCAAAGAGACTTTTTGAGCAAGGCTGAAAAGGAGAGCCCAGCAAAATGAGGAATTCAAAAGCCATTCGAAAGAGACCTCAGATGCAACCATAATGAATCACAACAGGAGACTCCTTAATTGAAAGTTGATTGTATATTTTCATTACACCTCAAAACTCTGCCTTGCTTTCAGACCAACACTTCCCTGCTTCAATCACAGGGCATTAGACAACTCATTTACTTACCGTTCCCAGGCAGCGCGTTAATGATGGCTTGAGACCATTTGTTCATACCTGTCACACTCTGCTTTAGTGTTGCCATTACTCATTTCTGTTTTCCTTTGCTGGATCTGAAAAACGGATCTCAGTCCTTCCACTCTGCAGACTTCAAAAAGTTTCAAATTGAGCATGACATCCTTAGGTGCAGGGTCTCTGTCTGTTACAGCAGGGAACCAGCAGGATGGCTCTTCAACCCTGTTTGTTCATGAGGCGTTAAGTTGTGTTGACCTCTGGGAAGGGAATAAAGGTGGAAAGGAGGTGTACACTGCAGGTCCTACTGACCTGGAAGAGAAGAAACCACTCTTTGAAGTGGATGCACTGGCCAGAAATGCATTCAAAAGGACTTACTTTGAATCAGCTTCTGCCTGAAATCTGTGTAGTGTTTGCATTGGTTGTGGGAATTAAGGAGGTAGGCATTATAAAATCTGTAGTTATTTTATTTCCCCAGAGCCTCACCCACAAACTCTGCACAAATTAGTTAGGTTGGGTTCAAATTCATTGTGGAAGACCTTCACAAGGATGCTTATAGGGAATTTAGGAATGCAGGAAAATCAGACAATTGGAAAAGGTTTGCCCCAAACCAGCTTTGCCTCACTTCCAACTAAAGGCAGCCTGGAGCCCTAGGGCAGGTCTGTGCTACTCAGGGCAGTGCAGCAGCAATTTGGAGCTGGTCCCTTGGCTCCTTTGCGGCAGTGTCTGCAACTGCAAATTGTGATCCAGCAGTGGCTCAACGGCACAGGATGCAATGGGAGTGAACCTGGCAGAGCCCAAAGTGCCTGCAGACACTGCTGGCACGGGCACAGAGCGTGGGGCAGCACAGGGCCAAACCAGGCTGCTCGGCAGTGTGCCCAGCAGCGGCGGTGGTTTGCGGCAGAGGCAGCTCCCTGCAGCAGGCAGGCAGGATGCGGCGGTGCCAAAGCAGGGACTGGGAGCTTTGTCCTCACCCTGCTGCCAGATGCCCCTCAAAGTCTGACTCCACGTCCGATTCAAGGTCCCCCTCAGGGTCCCCCTCAAGGTCCAAGTCAAAGTCCCAGTCAAGGTCCCCCTAGACACTGTGCCCAGTTGCCATATCTCTGTGCTGGGGAGATTTGCTCTCCCCCGTTCAAGCCCATGGCAGTGGAGTAAAGGATTTGGCTCCTACTTCTTTCCACATTCCTGACCCCTGGAGCCAGAGGTGGGGGGGAGCAAAACAATTTTGTGCCCCATTCAAACCTGCAGTAGGGTAGAGACTTGGGTGTGCCCTGCCACAGTGTTAGGAATGTAAAGTCGTGACCAAAACAGCAAACACAGTGATTTTGAACAGGCTTTTCGGTCTGAAGCTGGAAGGCTCTGTGGTGCAGCAGAAGCCTCTTTGGATGTACTGATCAGCCTTGCTTGGGCTTAAGTGTCCCATCCACTGCTGCCTGCTTAAACATAATTGTCAGGAAAATGGTGAGGGTAACACTGATCATAGAATCATAGAATCATAGAATCATAGAATGGTAAGGTTGGAAGGGACCTCAAGGATCATCTAGTTCCAACCCCCTGCCATAGGCAGGGACACCTCCCACTAGCACAGCTCACTCAAGGCCTCATCCAATCTGGCCTTGAACACATCCAGGGAGGGAGCATCCACAACCTCCCTGGGCAACCTGTGCCAGTGCCTCACCACCCTTACTGTAAAGAACTTCCTCCTAACATCTAGTCTAAATCTCCCCTCTGCCAGTTTAAGCCCATTGCCCCTTGTCCTGTCATTGCAGGACCTTGTAAATAATCCTTCCCCAGCCTTCCTGTAGGCCCCCTTCAGATACTGGAAGGCTACTATCAGGTCCCCTCGAAGCCTTCTCTTCTCCAGGCTGAAGAGCCCCAACTCCCTCAGCCTGTCCTCATAGGAGAGCTGCTCCAGCCCTCTGATCATCTTTGTGGCCCTCCTCTGGACCCGCTCCAACACTTCCATGTCCTTTCTGTGCTGAGGGTTCCAGAACTGCACACAGTGCTCCAGGTGGGGTCTGACAAGAGCAGAGTAAAGTGGCAGAATCCCCTCCCTTGCCCTGCTGGCCACGCTTCTCTTGATGCAGCCTAGGACTCGGTTGCTGTCTGGGTTGCATGTGCACACTGCAGACTCATGTTGAGCTTTTCATCAACCCAGACTCCAAGGTCCCTTTCCTCAGGGCTGCTCTCCAGCCATTTACCACCCAGCCTGTATTTGCGCTTGGGATTGTGTGTGATCTCAGCCTGTCCTCACAGCACAGCTGCTGCAGCCCTCTCAGCATCTTCCTGGCCTCCTCTGGACTGGCTCCAGCACTTCCATGTCCTTCCTGTGCTGGGGGCTCCAGAACTGCACACAGGACTGCAGCTGGGCTCTGAGGAGAGCAGAGCAAAGGGGCACAATCCCCTCCCTTGCCTTGTTGCCCACACTGCCCTTGCTGCAGCCCAGCACACACTTGCTGTCTGGGTTGGGTGCACACACTGGAAGGTGTGCTTATTTATAGGCAGTCAGGACAATATGATATACCAGACCCTTCTGGAAACCTGCTCTGGACACTCTGACCATTATTTCCATCACATATCTTATCTGTTAACTAATCTGACAAATCATTTTTATTGATTTTGAAAGAAATGTTCCAGAACAGTAGCTCATCAGAGCATGTACTCATTTCTTTAACTCTTGTCTCTGGAATATATAGCTCCTCAGATGGCTGCCTAAGCATAGGTTTAGCATTGAGACTTTTTAGAACAAACTTATATATAGCCTTAAAAGATTCTGTGGCCCCTGGAGTCTTCTTGTAGCATGTCTTAAAGTGGTTTCAGAATTGGATAATACACACACCAGCTGTGCAAGGTGAGAGACTGAGCAGATTTCTGGTCTCTGGCAAATGTAGTCAGAAACCATTTAAACTTTCTGCATTTCATGCCCAACTTACCCAATTTGGGACACAGATAGCATCTATGTAAACAGGGCCCATGTGCTCTGCCATCCATCAGCACTGGATAAAAGACACACCTGATAAACTCACTCTTCTAATTCAGTGTCTCTCCTGCTTCTCTAACAGCTGCTTGCTACTGAAAGCAAACAACAAGTTCAGGAGAGTCATACAGATGAAGAAGGTATCAAGAGGATTTATCTGTAGGTCATTAAGTATATCTGATTTCTGGGTGGTAATGACCAAATGAATCTTTTTATATTTTTATTGTTTTGTTTTGTTTTATTCCAGTGTGCTATGCATTTACCAAACCTAAATATTTAACAATAAGCCCAAATATTTAGTAATAAGCTAGGGGTGTAGATGTGTCTTTGGAAAAAAAATTGAAATTTTATGTAACAAATTATGTTGCAGTTGTGTTCTATGGAAAATATTGACCACTACTACTTTTTCTTTTTTTTTCTACTTTTTTTTTTTTTTTTTTTAAATCATAATTTTACTCTGCTCTCCTCATACCCCACCTGCAGTCCTGGGTGCAGTTATGGGGCCCCCAACACAAGAAGGACATGGAAGTGTTGGAGCCAGTCCAGAGGAGGCCACCAAGATGCTGAGAGGGCTGCAGCAGCTCTGCTGTGAGGACAGGTTGAGAGAGTTGGGACTCTGCAGCCTGCAGAAGAGAAGGCTTCCAGGAGACCTTGGAGTGACCTTCCAGGATCTGAACGGTGCCTACAGGAAGGCTGGGGAGGTTGTTTCCAGCAGAGCTTAGAGTGGCCTTCCAGTATCTGAAGTGGGCTCCAGGAAGACTGTGGAGGGACTATTGACAAGGTTTTGTAATGCCAGGACAAGGAGCAATGGGTTTGAAGTGTCAGAGGGGAGATTGAAACTGGATGTTAGGAGGAAGCTCTTTCCAGTGAGGGTGGTGAGACACTGGCACAGGTTGCCCAGGGAGGTTGTGGCTGTTCCCTCCCTGGAGGTGTTCAAGGCCAGGTTGGATGAGTTCTTGAGTGAGCTGTGCTAGTGGGAGGTGTCCCTGCCTGTGGCAGGGAGTTGGAACTAGATGATCCTTGAGGTCACTTCCAACCTTACCATTTTATGATTCTATGATAACTTGAGATTCCAACTCAAATCCATATTGACATCTCTCTTCTACCTCTTGCTGTAACATTCATACTCCCTGGAACATAATCCTCCATTTATAGGAGACTTTTTATCCTGTTGCTTCTGAATGAAACATTAGCAAAAGGTCACTTGTGAAATTTTGTCATTTCCCTCCTCCTTTAACTACCTCCCACACATACTACAACCCCCACATTTAGCTCTGGTAACTAATCCTAGGTGTTTATTAAAACTTGACATAACAAAAGAAGGTAGGCAGTTAGTCTGAAACTGCCTCCTTGATTCACCAAACTGGCAACTTTGCATCCAAGGGAAGAAGCATGCATGAGAGAAGAGTGGTGCTACAGGTTGCAAGAGAGCATTGGGTTTAAACTGACAGAGGGGGGATTGAAAGGGGATGTTAGGAGGAAGTTGTTTGCAGTGAGGGTGGTGAGACACTGGCACAGGTTGCCCAGGGAGGTTCAGGAGCATAGAGTTAAAGAACTGAGTACATGTACAGATGAACTACTGTTCTGGAACATTTCTTTCAAAATCAATAAAAATGATTTGTCAGATTAGTTAACAGATAAGATATGTGATGGAAATAATGGTCAGAGTGTCCAGAGCAGGTTTCCAGAAGGGTCTGGTATATCATATTGTCCTGACTGCCTATAAATAAGCACACCTTCCAGTGTGTGCACCCAACCCAGACAACAAGTGTGTGCTGGGCTGCAGCAAGAGCAGTGTGGGCAGCAAGGCAAGGGAGGGGATTGTGCCCCTTTGCTCTGCTCTCCTCAGAGCCCAGCTGCAGTCCTGTGTGCAGTTCTGGAGCCCCCAGCACAAGAAGGACATGGAAGTGCTGGAGCCAGTCCAGAGGAGGCCAGGAAGATGCTGAGAGGGCTGCAGCAGCTGTGCTGTGAGGACAGGCTGAGAGAGTTGGGGTTCTGCAGCCTGCAGAAGAGAAGGCTTCCAGGAGAGCTTGGAGTAGCCTTCCAGGATCTGAAGGGGGCCTACAGGAAGACTGGGGAGGGACTATTGACAAGGTCTTGTAATGCCAGGACAAGGGGCAATGGGTTTGAAGTGTCAGAGGGGAGTTTGAAACTGGATGTTAAGAGGAAGCTCTTTCCAGTGAGGGTGGTGAGACACTGGCACAGGTTGCTCAGGGAGGTTGTGGCTGCTCCCTCCCTGGAGGTGTTCAAGGCCAGGCTGGATGAGGCCTTGAGTGACCTGTGCTAGCGGGAGGTGTCCCTGCCTATGGCAGCGACTTGGAACTAGATGATCTTTGAGGTCCCTTCCAACCTTACCTTTCTGTGGTTCTATGGTTTAAGTCAAACATTCAGTTCAGTGACTGCTTTCTGTGAGCACCCAGGAGCAGCAAGGGTGGGAAACCAGGGAGGAAAAAAGAGGAAAAGTCTGCCCCAACTGATGCTCTTGACCTGTGCTTTGCTTTCCCTTCTCTTACAGATTAGCCTATTGATGGACCCTTTGTGGCCACCAGTTACAAACAAAGGGTCTTCAAAAGACCCTTTGGTTAAAGGAGAGGAAGGAATGTCCTATGAGGAATGACTAAGGACTCCTGGTTTGTATTATTTTGGGAAAAGGAGGCTAAGGGATAGCTCTTTGCATTCTACAGCTTCCTGAGGAGGGGAAATGGGGAGGGAGGTGATGATCTCCCTCCTATGCAGTGACAAGACACATGGAACGGTTAAAAGCAGCACCAGGGGAGGGTGTAGACTGGTAATTAGGAAGCAGCTCTTTACCAAGAGGGTAGACAAACACTGTAACAGGTTTCCCACAGAGGTGGTCATGCCCCAGGCCTGTCAATGTTGAAGAAACCTTTGGACCATGCCCTTAAAACACACTTTGACTTTTTGGTCAGACTTGAAGGTGTCAGGCAGTTGGACTAAGTAATTTTTGAGGGTTTCTTTCAAATGAAATTATTGTATCCTACTTCTATTCTATTCTATTCTATTCTATTCTATTCTATTCTATTCTATTCTATTCTATTCTATTCTATTCTATTCTATTCTATTCTATTCTATTCTGTTTGGCTCTATTCTATTCCATTCTATTCTATTGTTATATTACATTATGTTCCATTTTATTCTGTTCTGTTCTATACTGTTATGTTCCCTTCTGTTCTATTCTGTTCTGTCCTATTCTATTCTGTTTTGTTCTATTCTGCTCTATTCTCTTCTATTCTGCTCTGTTCTGTTCTGTTATATTCCATTCTATTCTGTTCTGTTCTGTTTTATTCTATTCTATTCTGTTATGTTATGTCCCATTTTATTCTGTTCTATTCTACTATGTTTTGTTCTGTTCCACTCTATTCTATTCTATTCTAATCTGTTATGTTCCATTCTATTTTATTCTGTTATGTTCTGTTATGGTATATTCCATTCCATTCTGTTCTGTTCTGTTCTATTCTATTCTAGTCTATTCTGTTTGGCTCTATTCTATTCTGATATGTTCCCTTCTGTTCTATTCTGTTCTGTCCTATTCTATTCTGTTTTGTTCTATTCTGCTCTATTCTGTTCTATTCTATTCTATTCCGTTCTATTCTGTTCTGGTATATTCCATTCTATTCTGTTCTGTTCTGTTCTATTCTATTCTGTTTTGTTATGTTATGTTATGTTCCATTTTGTTCTGTTCCTTTCTACTATGTTCTCTTCTGTTCCTTTCTACTATGTTCTCTTCTGTTCCTTTCTATTCTGTTCTATTCTAACCTGTTATGTTCCATTCTATTCTATTCTATTCTATTCTATTCTATTCTATTCTATTCTATTCTATTCTATTCTATTCTATTCTATTCTATTCTATTCTATTCTATTCTATTCTATTCTACTCTATTCTACTCTATTCTATTCTATCCTATTCTATTCTATTCTGTTATGTTATGTTATGTTATGTTATGTTATGTTATGTTATGTTATGTTATGTTATGTTATGTTCCATTTTATTCTGTTCTATTCTATTCTGTTCTGTTCTAGTCTATTCTGTTCTATTCTATTCTATTCTGTTCTGTTCTGTTATGGTATATTCCATTCTGTTGTTTTCCATTCTATTCTATTCTATTCTATTCTGTTATGGTATGGTACATTCCATCCTATTGTTTCCTGTTCTGTTCTATTCAGTTCTATTCTACTCTATTCTATTCTGTTCTACTCTACTATACTCTGTTCTGTTCCATTCTATTCTATTCTATTCTACTTTATTCCACCTTATTTTAAAGTTGAAATGAGAGAAACAACATATTGTTTATTTGATAGGTTTAAAAGAAAGATGACTAAATAAATTCCAGACCCCTGTTATCAAAAGGTGGTGAGTGGACATTGTTATTCCACTTTGTCTGGAATACAGGGATAGATGATACAGATATAGATACAGATGATATAGATATAGATGTAGATGTAGATGTAGATGTACATCTAGATGTAGATGTAGATGTAGATGTAGATATAGATATAGATAGAGATAGAGATAGAGATAGAGATAGAGATAGAGATAGAGATAGAGGTAGAGGTAGAGGTAGAGAAAGAGATAGAGATAGAGATAGAGATAGAGATAGAGATAGAGATAGAGATAGAGATAGAGATAGAGGTAGAGGTAGAGATAGAGGTAGAGAAAGAGATAGAGATAGAGATAGAGATAGAGATAGAGGTAGAGGTAGAGATAGAGATAGAGATAGAGATAGAGATAGAGATAGAGATAGAGATAGAGATAGAGATAGAGATAGAGATGGAGATGGAGATATAGATGAAGACAGAGAGATCGAGATAGAGACAGAGACAGAGATAGAGATAGAGATAGAGATAGAGATAGAGATAGAGAGAGAGAGAGAGAGAGAGAGAGAGAGAGAGAGATAGGTAAGGGAACTTGAAAGGTCACCACCAAAACATTTGCAGATTTTAACTCTTTTTAATTTGCTGTCAGAGAATTTCCTATGTCAGCTTCCAGGTCTTTGAATAAAATTTTTAATTACCTCTTCAGCTTCATCAAACTCTTTTCTAATGGACCTAATCAGAGACCTAATTTCAGCCACCTCTGGGGAGATGTAGCAGGTGATGCTCCTCAAAGGACTTGCTTTTTTTGACATCAAATATTTAGAAGACAAAGAGGTGATCTAAATCTCCAACAAACTAATGTTGCAGCTTTACTTTCAGACAGATTTCTAACATGAGTATTTGCAGATCCTTAGAGCTGTAGGTCTAATTAGCCAAGTTAAATTAAAACATGAATCTCTGTGGGCTAACAGATTATTAGATTATCTTTTCAATATTGACAAGACTTAACTCCTAGAAGGATTTTCCCCTAAGCAACTCACTTAACTCTTGTATCCTGCACCCTTTGGGTTTGACAACTAAAAATGATTAGAGATGGTGAGTCCCAATAATGAAAGAATACCAGAGGCTGTGGCTTTTGATTAAGTGAAAGATACATCTTAGCTCAGTTGCTTTCAGGTGCCCACATTATAAGCAGGAAAAGGAGAGGAGAAAAAAGCTTACACATATTTTAAATCAGGTGGAAAGTTTTGAGCCTTGCAAATGTGTCTTCATTTTTGCAAAGAAGAGAAGCAAGGAGATGGAGATGGATAAGCATCAGGGAAAAAAAAAATGAGGTGAAGTCAAAAGAAAGAGAAGCCAATTTCCACAATCAAATAAAACTCTTTGCTCAACAGCAGGAAGAGGCAATTTCTGTGATTTCTGTTGTATTTGTTGAATTTCTCCCATCTCTGACTACCAGGAGGAAAGAAATGAGCAAGGAAAAAAAGGCATTTTGAAAGGGCTAGCACTTCTCATGCAGAGGATTGGAGATTTAAGATAGTTTTCTTTTTATGACTGTCAATAATTCACCCCTCTATTGTGAAAACTGTCATCAAGATAAAGGGAAATTAGAATCCAGGTCCTCTTCTGTGACCACAGACTTTTGTTTCATATGCTAATAGCACAATCATACACATACTCAAATATGTGTATACCTTTCTTTGTATTTTTTACATTGTTATAATCATGCTCTGGCTCCTTAGAAATTGCCTTTAGAAAGACTTTCTTGACATCTTCTTGTCCAAGTTCCTTTATTATAGGTTCAGTTTCTGAGAGAAACTCTGAAGTGTAAGTTAAAAGTTGTTTCTATTTGGATGCTGTAAAAGGATTAGAGATATTGGAACGTGTCCTTGAGTGACCTGTGCTAGTGGGAGGTGTCCTTGCCCATGGCAGGGGGTTGGAACTGGATGAGCTTTGAGGTCCCTTCCAACCTTACCATTCCATGATTCTATGAAATCAAGATAACAGCTTAGTTATTTGTGGTCCTGGGAAACTTCCTGTTCTCAGTCAGTCAGGAGATGGAATAGGCTTAAGGGGGCTTGAATCATTTATGTAATGCCTCAACAGATTTCCAGCAAATGGAAGAGTTTCTGCTGCTAGCTCCATCCTTTAGTAAGATTCATTAGTCCTAGTATTGATATTTTTATAACTGCTGCCTGCATTGACATAAAATGAAGTTGTACTCTGGCATCCTGTCCAGCTCTTTGTGGTTTGGGAGTTGGAGTTTAGTTAGATGTGTTCTCTGCCTTGAAAGTACACTCTGCTTTCCTTCACTCCTACTTCAAATTGTTTACCCCAATCACAGCTCTACAGAACTTTTGGCCCAGCTCAGGCAGTGCCATAGTCACCATCTCTGCAAAATCTTACAAAATTGGTACACTAAGAATGCCTGAGCTGTGTCTGGGTTTTGGAAACAGTGCAACACGAAAGCAGAAATGAGTTCTCTCCCTTCAGATAAGATTGCAAGGTACTAGCAAAATGTTGTAGGGATTCCTGCAGGGAAAAACAAACCAGATAAACAAACAAGGAATAATCACAGAT
>VWZE01001204.1:24658-42549 GCA_013396675.1 Eubucco bourcierii | reverse complement strand
ATTCGTAGCACCCCCCCGCCCCCCGCCACCCCTCCGCGGTGCGGGGCTGGGCGAGGGGGTCCCTGGGGAAGAGGGGTGGGGGTCTCACTCACGGCGGGTGGCAGAGCTGGGTGCGAGGAGCCGGAGCTGCGCATGGGGCTGTGCTGTCGGGGCGGCCGGCTCCGCTCTGCCCACCGAGAGCCGCTGCCAGGAGCTTTTCCTGTGCCGGGACACTCTCCCCACCCCCCGCCCTCCCCCCTTGGGGGATTCATTGATTTGCCCCGCTNCTCCCCGTTTGGGGAATTCATTGATTCGCCCCGTTCTGGCCAGCCCCGGGGCCGAGCCGCCGCCGGGGCTACGACGTGGTGGTAGCAGCAGCAGGGCAGGCGCCAGACGCGTGAGCTCCCGTGGGCAGCGATGCACCAGCACCATACTACTGGGGCTGCTGGAGCCGGCCTGGCTCCATGGGCAGCTGGGCACAGCTAGGAGCTTGGATGGCACCAGGGACCACACCGACGCATGGTCCGCAGCACAGCCAGGAGCCTGGGTGGCACCAGGCACCACACCAACGCATTGGTCCCAGGGCAAGGATCTGACCGCAGGAGGCAACCTGGGCAACCACCGGGTGCAGTGGCATGACACTGTCCTGGCAGCCCCCGCACACCTGCCTGTGCCCACATGAGGGTCAGGGTCGAGCCCCCCTCCATGATACCCCAGGCAGGTGGTCCCTGCCACCCTCAGCCCTCCTCACGGGCGCCGGGTGAGGGTGGGAGCTGAAGCACAACAAAGCAGCTAAAGTAAACGGGACCCTTATCCTGCGCCGGGCCACGCTTCCTGCTCCCGACTTCCCGCCAAGATAAGGGCGGCCGAGCTGGCGCCAGGCGCGGCCGTCGAGCCGGAGGCCCACGGAGCTTCCCCTGCGCCGGGGACAGAAGACAGGCAGCCCCCGCAGCGCCACCGGGCACCAGCGTCCAGCTGGCACAGGGCAGCGCCAGGGCACGGCAGGCTCGGTTCGGTGTGCTGGGAACACTCACAGCCACTCCCCCACCTGCACCCATCCACCCCCAACAGGGTCCCCGTGCCCCACGTGTCCTGCTGGCCGTGACCTTTGCTGCGGCTCCAGGCAGGTTGGGCCCTTTGGGGACATTTTTTGCTTTGGTTGCTTCCCGCTGACTCTTGGCAGTGTCAGTGCTGGATGGGCCCGCGGGGCTGGGGCAGGAAACAGCCTGGAGTGGGGACAAGCAGAGACCAAGGGGCTGAGTCACAGGCAGAGATAAAGCCGATGGAGGGTACAGGCAGGAGGTGCAGGCAAGTGATGGATCCTCACTCCTGCCCCCTTAGCCCCAGGACCCCAGACCCTCAACACCAAGCAGAGGAGAGGTGTGGGCTGAGGTGTCCCAGCCCTACCTGGCATGAGGGTTGAAGGTTTTGGGGAGTGGATTGTGCTCCCAGCACCCTCCCCCCACACACCCCCAGCCAGTCAGGTGCTGCTCAGGTTTATTGGGGTCTCTGTAATCGAGGGGAGCACAGGCTAGAGCGGGGTCCATCAGTTCCATCACTACAGGGTAAGAAGCAGTCCTGGGGAGGGGAGAGAGGCACAGGAGGTCAGGACCCTCTTACCAGCACCACAGCTGCATCCAAGCCACCAAAAAAACACCACAGCTGGGTCCCTGCCACCCCCACCCCAAGCAACATAATCAACTGAACATCAAAACCGAGCCCATTACTACCCAGGGAGATCATAGCCAGGCCCCCTTCACCCCCTACCACCACACCCAGGCTCTTGTTAGTGCCACAGCTGGGCCCCCCCTTACCCCCCAGGCACCACAACCAAGCCCCTCACTTTGCAGGAACACCATGACCAGACCCCATCCCCCCTCAAATACCACACCCAGCCCCTTGTTACCCCCAGGACCACCACGGTTGGGCCCTCACCATCCCTCTAAACAGGCAGTTGGAATGCAGAGCACTCACCCATAGCACGGGGGCAGGCAGGAGGGGCCAGAGCTCCTGCGGTGCCAGGGGGCTGCATTCCCTAGTCCAGCAGCTCACGGATGCACCAGCTGCAGAGCAGGAGGTAGACACACTCCCGCAGCAGCCGCAGCAGCCAGGAGCCCAGGCGCAGCCCCAGGGAGGCGTTGCTGGCTGCTGGCAGTGCCACCATCCGTGCCCCTCGCCTCGGAGTGCCCGGCGGGTGGGCAGCTGTTGTGCAGAGGAGGTACATGGCTGGTGAAGGATCAGCAGGGTTTGACGTGGGGACGTGGCCGCACCGACACGTGGGTCTCCGGTGAGCGCTGGAACCTGCTTCATTCTCTAGGCTTCAAAAGCCTCCACAATAGCAGGCACGGGGAGGGGGCACTGCCCAGGGGGCCGTTTTGTTCAGGCAGAGTTGGCCTCACCCCCGCCCTGCTCCAGCTGAACCCCGCGGGGCCCGAAGGGCCCAGCAAGGCCGAGCATGAGCACAGTGCAGACACAGGCTGAGCACAGCAGGTTTATTCAGTGCTGGCAGGCAGCTGCTTTATTCAGTGTCACCCCCCGGTAGCGGCAGCAGCACCGGGGAGGGGGGGGTGGGGATGTGCCCTCAGGGCAGCCACCCGCTGGCAGCGTCCCTGCAGAGCCTCCCCCTAGGCCTTCACTGGCGGGAGGTACGCTCGTCCTCCTCGTTCTGTAGCTCGTAGGCAGGTCGGTAGCTGTCCCGGCCCCGGTCATCGGTGAAGCGCAGTGCTGGGTTCTTCAGAGTGTTGCTCATGCTCCCCAGGGAGGTGTAGCTGTGCAGGGAGAAGGTGGCTACCAGGTTGTGCCCACAGGCGTTGGCCATGCCAAGCAGAGAGGGCAGCAGCAGGCACTCACCCCTTGTCGTAGAGAATGCAGTAAGGGACAAAGAGCTTGCGCAGAAACTCCCAAATGTCCCGGTAGGTCCAGTCCTGCTGGCAGGATTGGGCAGGGATGACTGCAGAGGGCTGCCCCCTCATCCTCAGGGATGCCAGCCAACTCCACTGAGGGTAGAGCCAACTGTTCCCCGGGACCCCAGAGCACTTTCATCCCTCCCAGAACCTCTCTAAATGCAGGAAAAGCCCCTAGCAGGCAGGAAAGAGCTCTGCCTGGCAGCACCAGGCAGCTTGGCTGCAGTGAGGGGCACCCACAGCCATACAAGGAGGCTGAAAATCTGGGGAGAGGGGCAATGGGGAGGGAGGTCCTCTGGGATGGGGGTAGGTTGGTTCTGGTTCTCAGCCCTATCCTTTGAAGTTACTCCTTGGCTGAGTGGGACCAGCCACACCCCCAGGGCCACGCACCAGCAAGGGGTTCACCCGCATGTACTGGGGCCAGTCAGGGTCTGTCAGGCACATGGGTGCCAGGGTGCGTGAGTAGGGGTCCGTCCGCCGCGTGCCCATCAGGACAGCCTCCAGCTGGGGCTGCTCCTCCTTCAGGCGGGCCAGGGCCTCCCGGATGGAGCCTTCCACTGTGCAGAGCTGGATCTTGTACCTGCAATGGGGAGCAAGGGTGGCTGTTGGCCATGCCGTGGGGGATGCTGCTCACCCCCTGCCTGGCAGGATGCCCCTCTCTGCCGCGTACCTCTGGACGGTTGCCTGGATGAACTGCTCCATTTCAGGGAAGGGCGACGTGATGCGGATGTAGAGCACCTGCAGCTTCTCCTGCCTTGCTGTGTACCGCCTGGGGAAGAGACTGCTGGTAGCTGGGCTCTGGTGGATAAAGACTGGAGGCAGAGCAGCCACCCAGTCCCTACGAGCAGGGTCCCAGGAATCTGCTTATTTCCCTGGAACAGGGCAGGGAAGAGCCCTGGAGGCCCAGCTGTAGTCCATGGGTCCCCCTCACCCCTGCCCCAGGAGCTGGTGGAGCCTTGTGGCCAAGTACCTCTCCACAGCAGCGTGGACAAGGTGCAGCAGGGCTGTGCAGTCCTTGCCCCCGTTGAAGCCCACGCAGAGCTGGGCCAGGCTGTAGCGGGACAAAGCCTCCTCGATGGTTCTCAGTGCTGCTGCCACCTTCTGCCCCAGGGCCGAGCCTGCTGGGAGGGGATGGTTGGTGCCTGCCGGGGGCACGCTGCCTGCAGCACCTCAGCCTCCAGGCATGTCTTGTCTCCAGCCACATCATGGAGTCACTGTTTGCATCGCAGCCTGGAGCCAAGATGTTGTGCTCGATGCCAGGGTTGCTGCCTGGACCGGGCACCATGGCACTGCTGCCTCCATGCACGCTGCACTGTCAAGGACCAGCACTGGTTGGCCCTGACTGGGGTTATGGGTCCCACTCTCATCTGTGTGGTACAAAATCGACCACAGCTGCAGAGCCAGTAAAGCCTCAGCACCCACCAAAACCCCAGAACAGCAGAATGCTCCCAGGCTGTTCTTCCTACTGTCCCAGCCCTGTTGGGCTGCAGGAGCAGTGTAAGGGGTACCAACCCTGGTGGGCTGCAAGAGTAGTGTGAGGGGTACCAAGCCCTGGTGAGCTGCAGGAGCAGCGTAAGGGGTACCAAGCCCTGGTGGATTGCAGGAGCAGTGAGGGGGGTACAGAGCTCTGTTGCAGCACTGCACCCTCTGTACCTGACTCAGCCAGGTCATAGACCTCCGTGGCCGCCCGCGGGACGCAGTCTGTCACCGATGGCACCACGATGCCTGCAGGCAGCTTCTCCATCAAGAAGCGATAAGCTTCCTCCAGGTCCCGCTCCGACTCCGAGTCCAGGGTCAGCTTCACACGGTAGTAGTTGTTGGCCCAGTCTGGGTAAGACCCCAGGCTGACACGGCCCTGGAAAGTGGCATCAGCCTGGTCCAAGGTGGGCGCGATGAGGATCTCGTCAGCTGCCACGTAGATGGTGCGGGAGTGGAAGTGGATCCCCTCGTTGCGAAAGATGTGGGCAAGGCCATCCAGGGCACGTTCCATCAGCGCGGGGATGCCAGGGAAGATGTAGACGTTGCGTACGCTTACGAGTGGGTACTTGAAGGCACTGCCCGTGCGCCCGTCCGTGCCGTAGTTGAGGTGGGAGGACTCGGGCACACGGGCCAGCTTCATCTCGGGGCACTGCTCATCTGTCTTGCCAAAGAACTTCTGCACCACAGCCACCAGCTCGGGGTGAGGGGTGACCCTCTCGCCAAAAGCTTTGGCCACGGCTTCGAAGGTCACATCGTCGTGCGTGGGGCCGATGCCCCCCGAGGTCAGCACGTAGGTGAAGCGGGTGGCGAAGGCAGCAACCTCGTTGGCGATGGCATCCACCTCGTCAGGTACCACCGAGATCCGAGCCACCCGCACGCCCAGCGCGCGCAGCCGCCGGCACATGAAGAAGGAGTTCGTGTCCTGCGTGTGGCCCTGAGGGGACGGAGACATCCGTGACAGAGGCACCCGTGACGGCGAGGAGACCCATGCCCACCGGGTCCCAGCGCAGGAGCGGGCCCCAGCCCGCCCGTCCCCATCCGCACCTTGAGTATCTCGTCGCCAATAACGATGATGCCAGCGGTGGCGTCCCGGGCCGCTGTATGGCCGGAGGCTGCCATGGGGCGAGAGGCGGCGGCGCGCAGAGCTCGGCCCGCACGCAGCGCGCCCAGCAGCGCCCGCGACATGGGCTCAGCCACCTCCGCCCGCACAGGCCGCAGCACGCTCCGCGGTCCTCATTGGCTGTCCTGCATGCCCGTCACCAGGCGCTGCCAGTGCGGATTGGTCGGGAGGCAAGACACACAAAGATGATGGGCGGGGTTAAACCCCACTGCTCCTCTGGGTCCTCCCGGGCGACAGGGGGCGGTGCCATCACATCTCCTTGGGCACTGGGAGCTCCGCCTCTCCGGTACCGGAGCCTCCTCAGCGCCCTAGGGCAACTTCCCACCCTCCTCGCACTCGCACCATTCTCAAGGCATTCTCCAGCCTCTCCCAGGCAGCGGGAACTGCCCTTTTCATCCCCCTTTGCCTTCTACCTCCTAAACATCAAACACAGAAGCTCCAAAAAGTTCATTTATTGAAACTTTGAAGAGTACTCGGGTAGGGGAGGGGCGGGGAGGGGTCCTCGGTACCGGGACCTAACCGCTGTCCAGGCAGCACCGAGGGTCTCGGGCACCGGGCCGGGAACGCCAGGGAGTAGAAAGGGGAAGGTGCTGTCTCCGCTGAGGCAGTGGAGCTCCCGTGAGCAGCTCACTTCTCCAGCTTCTTAGGCAGCGGCCGGCGGAAGAGCAGAATGTGGGGCTCTGGCGGAGGGAAACGGGAGGTTGGGGGTCAGGCCGGGCCCCGCGGCCGCCACCTCCCCTCCCGGGGCTCACCTGGCTCGTGGATCATGTAGTGGACCCAGCCCTGGCTCTGCTGCACCCCCAGGTTCCGCCACTCCGACTCCGACAGCAGATGGGTCTTGGGCACCAGCTTGGCGATGTCCTTGGGCAGCATCACGTGCCTGCGGGCCAGCGCCCTCCCTCAGCCGCCACCGGGGGACCCGGGATCGGTACCCCGCCGGCAGCGCTCCGCCCTCGGCCCCGCGCTGGATATCCCCCACGCTGGAGCTGTTACTTCGACCTCCCCCATCCGCTGGGCAACCGTTACCGGCGTTAACTCCTCACTTGCCCTCCTCCTCCCCGAGAACGATCCGTTAACGGCCTCCTCGCTCCCCGGGGAAGCGTTAACCACGCGACTTCCATCCCGCTCTACCGGGGAGCGGTCACCAGGGCGCCTCCCCAGCTCTTACAAGCAGCCGTTACCGGGATATCTGCATCCTTACCGAAAAGCCGTTACCAGAATGTTCCTCCACAACCCCACAGCCTAGAGACGCTACTAGGGCAAGCCTCTTCCGCCTCACCGGAGAGCTTCCTCCCTCCCCCAATACATACCATACAGCCCTTACCGGGCCACCCCGCCCCCACAGGCAACCGTTACCGGGACAGCTCCCTCATACCGAGCGGTCGACATCAAACTTCTCCCCATCTCGCGCCGACCCCCTGAGGATCCGTTACTGGCACAATCCTCTCCCACCCCATCAACAAACGGCCACCGGAACACTCCTTCCCTTTCGAGAGCCGTTACCGGACCTCCCCCCCTATCCCACCTTACCGGTACTCAAACTCCTCGTCGTCGTACTTGTCCGAGTAGTAGATCTGCTTGTGCGCCATGCCGGCGGGCCGCCCCCTTCCCGGCAGCCCCCGCGCCCCTCGCCTCAGCACCCCGCCGGGCCGTTGGTGCGCCCCCCGCCCCCCACGGCGCTTTCAAACGCCGCCGCCCCGCGCTCCCATTGGTCCGTGCTGCACAGCGGGCCGCGTGTCGCGGGGCGGAGCGAGAACCTATTGGCTCGTGCTCGCGCGGCGGGGGAAGGCCGTGGCGCTGTTTCCTCGCGGGTCGGCCGTGAGCCACTATTGGTTTGCCGTGCGCCCGCCCGTCACGTGACGGGGGCGCGGTGAGGCCGCGCTGGAGGGCGGAGGCCGGAAGTGAGTGGCTCGCGGCGGGGGGAGGGCGGGCGCCGCGGCCGCCGGGACCGGAGGAGACCGGCGTGAGACCGATGGTGCCCCGGTGAGCGCGCGGGCCGGCCCGGGGCGGGGGGAGGCACGCCCGGGGGCTGCAGAGGGCTCAGCGCGGCCTGCGCGGCCCTGCGGGAGTGGCTGAGCTGTGTAAGGCCCCCGACGGATACGCAGGCCCCAGGATCCTGGGGCGGGTGAGGCCCCGTGGTGCTGGGGAGAGCCGCTGCCCCCGGGGCTGAATTCTCTCCGTTCGCCGGTGTGCATCACCACTACTACTGTACGCGGAAAGGGCCGAGGGGCCTGGGGCTGTGGGGACCCCTTTCCCGCTGTTTCTGTGTGCCCGTCGTGGGTTCGTAACTCCGCCAGGCTCGTCCCTCGGGTGGCGGTGCTGGACTGTGCCAGCCACTTGATTGTCTGCAGGCCTCGGGTGACTCCGGTGCTACGGGCCTCCCCAGCGTGGCGGCCACTGAGAGTAGCCAGGGCTCACGGGGGTCTGGCTCGCCTTGCCTGGTACCCGGCAGTCAGGGGCGTGTGCCGATGTGGTAGGAGACGGGGAGGCAGGCAGGCAGGCTTAAGGGATGCTGTAAGAGCCTGAGGAAAACTCCAGCATCTCAGACGTGCTCCCCAGTAGGGACTCGGCCCTGGCTGGGTTAAGAGTGGGGCTTGGTCTCCACAGTGCCTGGTTGCATTTCCTGCCTTCAACTCTGTCTTTGCTTCGAGCCTTCAGAAGAAGTGGACTGGGCCGTTGTGCTTGGGGGTGGATGTTCTCTTTGCAGGGTGTTGTGTCTGTATGTCTGCCTGTCACAGGTGGTCCCTGTTTCTCCAGCTGAGCTTCTTGGGTGAGTTACCCACACACTGTGCTGCTCTGGGGATACCCTAAACAGAGCTACCAAGGAAGTGTGACCTGGGCGCTGCCCAGTGGGTACTGCAGAAGCCTGTGGGGAAAGGTCAGCTCTCAGCAACACTCCCTGGGGACACCCTGGCCTTGGCCTGTTCCAGAAGGGTCAAAGATGCTGTCTTTTCCCAGCTCAGCTGGGCCTGAGAACCAGCCACAACCCTTTGGTGGAGCAGCGGCATGGCTGGGAACTCTGCAGGGCAACATTCCCTCCTTGGCAGGGACACATCTGAGCTCCAGAGAGGATTTAGTGAGGCTAAGCACCCCAGCTTGGGGTCTCGACCGTCCTTGACGGCCACCAGCCTCAAGTCACTAGAATCCAAAGAATCCCTTCGTTGCCTTTGCTTGGCAGCAAGTGGCCTGACGCAGTGCTGCCAGGCACTGTGCTGCTGTGCTTGCCAAGCTGGGCCCTCCTTATCTCACTGCCCCATGAGCTAATCATGTTAGCTCCTGTCTGAGTTCTGGCACAGCTTTCGTAGGCACAGATAAGGGCACAATTGCTGCAAGGAATAAATCATGGCTGCTGCCTGGCTGGCCTGGCCTCTGCTGGGAGGTGGGGGTGGAAGGGCAGTGGCTCCAGAGCTGCTCCTGTTTCATTTGCTTTGTTTTCCTCTTGCAGAGCTTCCTGGCTTCCTTCTTGTAGCCTGTCTCCATGACTCCTTTGGTTGCTTCCCTGGGGAGGGGGCTGCAGCCCCGAGGTCTCTGCATGTCCTTTTGCAGCAGGGTGCCAGCTGAGGTGGTGGCAGGAAGGGAGGGCTTTGCCTTCCTGAGCCACTTCCGCTCTCCCCTCATGCATGTGGTCTCCGGGCAGTGGTTTTGAAGCTGAGCAGGTGTCAGCTCCAACACTCGTCTTGGGTCACAGAGTCACTTGGTTTCCAACACTGCCAGTGTGAGTGAGGTCTGAGCAGAGCCAGGCGCAGCCTCACGCTCCTGCCCTGGTGGTGCACCCCAGCTCTCTCCTTCCCGGGATAGGAAGCAGGATGCTTCCCTGGCTGCCTTGCTCCATGTGCTGGCAACACATCGTGGGGCTTGCTACAAGCCCTTTTTGCTCGTGGTCAGTGAGAAGAAGCAAAGGGCTGCCTCTTAGTGCCGAGGCCACTGCCTTGGCTGTGCGGGACGGGGCTGCCTAACTCCCTGTTTGTCCCCGAACCGCAGGTCGGAGCCAGACGAGAGGGGCTGTGTCCTTCTGTTCCCTGCCTGGGGCCTGCCCTGCCCTTCGCGGCGATGGAGTACGTGGTAAGGACTTCGGTGGAGGGCTAGGTGGCTTCGGTGGTGGATCCTGCCTCCCCTCTCTCCCCGCGGCAGGGCCCCAGGAGCCGCCTCCTCCTCAGGTCTCTGCCGGCATCTCCCAGCCCCTCTGCCGCGCAGAGGCTGTGTGCAGGAACACGTAAACACCCAGCCATGCTCTTGTGATGTCTGGGGGGAATACTTCAGCTGCTGGCCGGATTTTGAGTGGTTTGCTTTGCTTCCTCCCAGCCCCAGAGGCTTGGGAACGGCCGCACCGGAGCGAGGGGGTCTCTGGCGTACGTGCGGCAGCGGCCGGCTCGTGGCTCCCGGCTCCTGGCTGTGATTTCTTGCCAAACCGCTGGTGTGTTCCAGGTCTCTGACTCAGCTCCCTGTTTGTGTTTCCTGGGAGGATGTTGGGTGCTGGCCCTGGTAGCGAGGCCTCGAGCGTCCCCACTCTGCTCTTCTGCCTCGCCCCGGGCGCTGTGCGCTAAGTACCAGCCCCAGGTGCCCAAAAGCAGCCCTCGTCCTGCTGCCGCTCCGGCGAGGATCAGGCTCGTCTGGTGCCTCTCCTTGCCGCTGCAGCATGAGGAGTGGCAGGGCTGGGCCATGTCCCCCAGCTCCTCGGGGGTGGTTCTGGCTGCTCTGTTCATCCTCTGCTGATTGGGGCAAGAGCTCACTGCCAACCTGCCTGGCAAGGGGTAGGGGCAGGGCTGCTGCACGGTGCTCAGGGGCTGCTTGTCCGGGCAGGGCTGTTGTTCTGCAGCCCTGCCCACGCCTTGGTTTGCCTTCTGCACTCTGAGCCTGCTGGGAAGGGGGCTCTGATGCCCTAGGGTGGGCTCTGGGGATGGGGGGTGCTGTGGCAGCTAAGCCTCTGAGCAGCTTTAGGTCTTGTCACCAGCTGGTGAAGTGATACGAGCTGGTGGCCTCAGCAGGGTCTGATAAAATCAGGAATGATTCCGACTACTAAAAGCAGAGACCTGGCTGAGCAGGGGGCTATGGCTCCTGGGGCGTGCCAGCCTCGTGGTGCATGCCAGGGATGGCTGTCTTGAGCCCTGCCGCCTGTCTGGGTGACAGCCGGGCCCTGGGGTGGTGGGGAGGGGCCGAGGAGCCCCTCCTGCCCAGTATCTTCCCACTCTCATGCCAGCAGGAAATGTTTGGGCTCATTGAGCCTGTGCTGGGAGACGACCCCAGCTCCACATCCGCCAGCGACCGAACCCTTATGGGCAAAGCCACTGCCCTGGGCACGTTGGAGCCGCCCAGCCCCCCGGCAGCTCTGGCCCCTCGGACCGGGCTGGTGGCTTCCTGGCTCCTTGGCCCCCAGCTTCCTGCTTTTCTTCAGAGCAGCGACGCTGCCGGCCAGGAGAAGGTCACGGCACCAAGTGGCCAAGGGGCCCTCGGTGGGGACGAGCGCTTCGCGGGACGGCTGGCACTGGCTCCCTGTGCCCGTGGGATCGCCGCCGGCGCTGGCTGAGGTGGGGGCCTGGGGCTCGCGGAGATGGCATGAGCGCCCAGGGCGATGCTCTGGTGCCAGGCCGAGGTGGGTGATGGACCTGCTGTCGTGAGCCGCAGCCTCCCCCGTGCCATGCAGGAGGCTGTTTCCAGCTCCCTCCTGGCTTCCATGTCCCCGTCCCCATGGCTGTGTGCCAGCGTTGGGGAAGCAGGGCAGGGAGCCACCAAGTGCTCAGCGGTGCCTGGCAGTGGATCCAGGCAGGGAGGGCCCTTCCCTTGGGCTCGATTTACCCGGGTTTGGTTCGGCACTTGGCGTTGTGGAGTGCTCGGTGCCCCGGGAGGCACTTCACGGCGAGTCCAGAGGGGTTGAGCACCGCAGGGCTGCCTCAAATCCCTGTCACAACCCACGGGAGTTGGAAAGGAGAAAAGCTCTTGCCTCTGCCAGGGAGTTTGGTGAGGAAGAGGGTTTGGAGAGCGGTGTGGGCAGGCCAGCCCGAGGTGCCACCAGCCTGCCAGTGTGCTGAGGATGGGGGAGCAGGGACTCCCCCCTCCCCGAACACCTCCTACTTGCAGGTGGGGGCTCTGCCCGGCTGCCCGCAGTGGAAGGGGCCTCGCTTTGCCCCTCGGCGTGCTCCCGCTGCTCGCTCCCGCTCTAGCTCCCGCTCTAGCTCCGCCTGTGACCTTGATTTTTCTGCTCCAGATAGGAGCTGGGTCCCCACCCCTCGCCCCTCCTGCGTTTCGCCCCAGTCCGCGCAGCCCCTGCCCCGCCGCCCGTGAGTCAGCACGGCCCTGCCGCTCGGCTGCAGCCCCTTCTGCTGCCGCCGCTCCTGCTGCTTCCCACCCGGGAGCAGCTGATGAGCTGCAGCCCCTTCTCTTCCCCTGGGATGCGGGAAACGGCAGCAATTAGCAGCAGCCGCTTCTTCTGCCAGCGCCCCGCCGTGCCCGGGGGTCCCCGCTGAGCCCTCGCCTCTCCCGGCGGACTGCCCACCTGTATCCTGCTCCAAGCATCCTCCTCTTCCTCCCGCCAGCCCTCCGAGCGAGATCCGCGCCCCGAGCCTGGCGCTGGAAGCACTTGGATGTGCCTGCATCCCGGTGCCACTTCAGCACCGCGGCCCCCCCGGCTTCGGGCACTGCTCCTCCCGGCAGAGCCCGGGGAGCCAACGGCGGCTGCCCGCTGCCGGCACGTGGGCTGCGTGGCGCTGGGCACCACAGAAGGACCTTGTTCGCTCCTGGACGGTGCTGGGAACGGGGCTGGGCTGGGCTTGGATGTGCTGTGTGCCTGCCTTGTCTGACGGCGTTAAATATTCATGCTCCTGATTTCCTCTTAGCGGCTGGAGCGGGCAGCGAGGGGGCTGGAGGGGGGCAGCAGGGACGGACCCGGCGCTGGGGCAGAGGGAGCTGGATCCGGATCTGGCTCTGCTTGAAGACAAAGAGATTTATTTGCTGGCCCGGTGCAGGAGCGCTGGGGGGCTTGAGGACTTCCAGACTGGGCACCGAGCGTGCTGAGCCCGCTGCCGGTTAGCGGTGGCTCCCCAGGGCGTCGCCGCGGCCCCGTTTCCTGCCCGGCGCGGCGGGAGCGCAGGGTCACTCCGCATCTGGCCGGATCCGCGCATCCTTGCTGACGCCGATCTCTATCGATCGGCTGCAACGGCAGGGAGCTGGGCAGCCCCCGGACCTGCTGCCCGCTGTCCTGCTCAGCCATGCCAGGCTGGCGTGGACCTAGCCCACAGCTTGGCTGAGGTTTCTGCTGGGGGGCAGGTTCCCGGCGGCCGCAGGTGCTTGGACTTTCCATGGGCCCCCAGTGAGACCCAACCGTCTGCCTGCACCCCACTGCTGTTTGGGACGGGCCAGCCCCCGGCCCTCTGACCTCTCCCCGGCATGGATCTGCTACAGAAGAGCAAATACAGCCACCTGCGGAACGAGTCTGTCTCCTCCCTGGAGGAGGCTGCGGGAGGACTGGGGGTCCTGGCCTCCCCCGTGGAGTCCCTTGCAGGCACTCGTTCTCTACCTTCCTCCCTCTCCTCCTCCTCCTCTCTGTGCCCCGCGGCGTCTCTCGGGGAGCTGTCGCCCGAGTCAGAGGACAGCCCCACCACCCTCTGCTCCTTCTTCCCCAAAATGGCCAACTTGAAGCTCTCCAACCCTGCCAACCTGCTCAGCCTGCGAGGCTCCTCGGCCGGCGGCAGCCCGGGGGAGCACAGCTCTGCCGGGACGGCGGCAGCGGCGCTGACACCAGGAGGAGCTGCTGGCCCAGCCTCAGCGGGACCTGTCCCTGTCTGTCCCCAGGATATGAACAAGCTGAGCTGCGGGAAGAAGACGCGGGTGGAAGGCGGCCAGCTCGGGGGGGACGAATGGACCCGGCACGGCAGCTTCGTCAATAAGCCCACCCGCGGCTGGCTGCACCCCGATGAGAAGGTCATGGGCCCGGGGGTCTCCTACCATGTCCGGGTGAGTGCTGGGGTCTGGGAGGGGTGTGTGGGAGGGGTGTGTGGGAAGGGTCCTGTGCCAGGCTGACCCTGCTCTCTTCCCCTCCCCCCACCCCCGCAGTACATGGGCTGCGTGGAAGTTCTCCAGTCCATGAGGGCTCTGGATTTCAATACCAGGACACAGGTCACCAGGTGAGTTCTGCCTCTCCCTGGGGGATGCTGCTGCGTGGGGAGGGAGAGAGGGTGGTGGTCTGAGTCCTGTGTGAGCCCCCCGGTGCTGTGTGGGGGTTTGGGTGGGCCCCAGGCTGCTTGCAGCCCCATCAGACGTTAGCATAGCCAACAGCAGCTCTTCTCCCACCTTGAAGCCCTCCGGCTGGTGCTGCTTGTGGGCTTCTTGTCTGTCACTCTGTCCTTCTGTTCTTATTCCTGTGGCGGGGGGGGGGGGTCATGGGGCAATGGGGAGTACAGGTGCCCCTGACACCCTCTGTGCTCCCTGCAGGGAGGCCATTGGGCTGGTGTGTGAGGCTGTGCCTGGTGCCAAGGGAGCTGTACGAAGGAGGAAGGTGAGGCCGGGCGGGGTAGCAGCTGGGGGAAGCATCCTTGCCCATCTGGGCACCAAGCTAAGGGTCAGACCCCAGCTGGCTGTGCCCGTGCAGGGCAGTCTGGAGCTCTGGTCTCCTGCTGTAGCATTGGCCAGCAGAGCTGGGCAGGAGCAGTGCTGAGGAGGAGGTGCCCATCTCTGCTGTGGAGGGCAGCAGGATGTGCCCTGTGCTCCTGTAGCTGGGCTGTGCCTGATCCAGAGATCTTCCTCATGCTGCTCTTTGCCCCCAGCCCTGTGGTCGCTCCCTGAACTCCATCCTGGGCAAGAGCAACCTGAAGTTTGCTGGCATGCCAATCACCCTCACCATCTCCACCAGCAGCCTCAACCTCATGGCTTCTGACTGCATGCAGGTGAGAGGGGAGGTGCCAGGGGATAGGTGGCATCAGATGAGCAGGAATCTCCATGTCTCCCAACGCAGGCCCCACTGAGGCAGTGAGTGCCCCCAGCCTCCTCCCTAAGGGGTGTCTGGGTGGGCTGCATGACCTGCTGAGTGCCCAGCTGCCCCCAGTCCCCAAGGCTGCAGAGATGGCATCAGTACCCTAAATGATTTGTCCTGCAGACTCTTAAGTCTCAAATCCTCTGGCCTTAGGGTCAGGTCTCTTGGTTTTGACCCCTGCTCCCAGTGCCCCTGTTGGTGTCCCAGCCCTTTTCCTGATGCCCTGTGGCTCATCACCAGAGCTCTGGAGGCTTACAAACCCTCATGCTGGGCCAGCTATGTGTGGAGTGTGGCAGCAGGGTGGTGCCACCTCTGGCTGGGCACAGAGGAGCTCCTGACTGCATGCCACAAAACTGTCTTGCAGATCATTGCCAACCACCACATGCAGTCCATCTCCTTCGCCTCTGGGGGAGACCCGGTGAGTACATAGGGTCCCTGCCCACCCATGCTGGCACCCATTGGTGCCTGTCCCCAAAGTCTGGGCTCCCCAGCAGCCCCTTCTCACTGCAGGTGTCTTGCCCACAGGACACAGCTGAGTATGTTGCCTACGTTGCCAAAGATCCTGTCAACCAGAGAGGTGAGGCCACTGCCAGGGGCTGAAGTGCCAGAGTGCCATGAGGTGGCTGTTTGGGCACAGCTCAGGGTGGCAGGGAGGCACTGGGTCCCCCTGTATGGCAGCTCTGGGGTGCATAGGGCAGGCTGGAGGCGTAGAGAATTTCATGTTGGGGTTCCATAATCCTGTCTCCACCCTCCACCCCCCCATTCCCTCCCCAGCCTGCCATATCTTGGAGTGCCCCGAGGGCCTGGCACAGGATGTGATCAGCACCATCGGGCAAGCCTTTGAGCTGAGGTTCAAGCAGTACCTGAAGAACCCCCCAAAGCTGGTGACACCCCACGACAGGTGAGGAGGGCAGGGCTGTGTGGGAAGGAGGGGAAGGTTGGAGGGGGAGTGTCTGGGGTGGTTCTGGAGCAGGATGTGGCCCTGGCTACTGGCACAGCTCTGCTCATCTGTGCTGCACCTTCCCAGGATGGCAGGGTTTGATGGCTCTGCCTGGGATGAGGAAGAGGAGGAACCAGCCCCGGATCACCAATATTACAATGACTTCCCTGGCAAGGAGCCTCCTATTGGGGGGGTCGTGGACATGAGGCTGCGGGACGGAGCTGCTCAGACCCCCAATCACTTGGGGGCCACACTGGTAAGGCTCTGGGCACATCCTCCTGGGGAAGCTCTGTGTTACAGGGGAGAGATGGAGGGGCCTGAGCTGGGCAGGAGCAGTGCCATGGCAGGTGTATCCCTGGCAGCTGGAGCACGCTGGGGTGGGGGGAGCACAGTGGGATTCACCACCCTCCTCTGCCCACAGCCTGTCGGCCAGCCCAGCGGTGGGGACTATGAGTCCAGGAAGCAGCACTCTGCAGCCCAAGGTAACCCCATGGGCATGGCCAGTCCCTGCCCGCAGCCTTCCTGGGCTCCCAAGTGCTCCGGCAGCAGGCACTGGTGTTGGGGTCAGGGCAGGCTGCAGCTCTGCTGACCAACCTGCTCTTGGTAGCAGGGAGAGAGAAATACCCAGCTGCAGCGGGCACTGCCGGGCGCTCCGACCTGTTCGATGATCCATCCTACGTCAACGTGCAGAACATGGACAAGGCCCGGCTGGCATCGGCCGCTGGCACCCCTGCGACAGCCAACGGCAGCACCCAGAGAGACCTCTTTGACATGAGTGAGTGGGACAGGGCCAGCAGTCAGGCCTGGGGCCTGCAGGTCGCTCATGTTCCCCTCCCACTTCTCTCCCTGCAGAGCCCTTTGAAGATGCCCTGCGTGTGCCCCAGTCCGTGCCCGCGGGGCTGCCTCCTACCCAGGTGCTGGCCTCCATGGAGGAGCAGCTGAGACGGGAGCCCTGGTACCACGGGAAGATGAACCGCAAGGAGGCTGAGAAGCTGCTGAAGGTGAACGGAGACTTCCTGGTGCGGGAGAGCAAAACCACCCCTGGCCAGTACGTGCTGACAGGCCTGCAGGGGGGGCAGCCCAAGCACCTGCTGCTCGTGGACCCGGAGGGAGTGGTGAGTGCATGGAACACTCTGGGCACAGAGCTTGGCACAGCCTAGGGTGAGGATGTGAAGGCCACGAGTGCCAGCAGAGCACCAGGCTTTACCATTAACTCTTCAGGCACCAGCTCTGGGTTGGCTTGGGGGATGGTGGAGCTGGTGGGGTGAAGGCTGCTAGGTGCCCACTCAGCAGCAGCCTCCTGAGTGCCCCTTCCCTGGCCCCCCAGGTACGGACAAAAGACCACCGCTTCGAGAGCGTCAGCCACCTCATCAGCTACCACATGGACAATCACCTGCCCATCATCTCGGCTGGCAGCGAGATGTGCCTGCAGCAGCCGGTGGAGAGGAGACTCTGAGCGCCCCGAGGGGCCCTGCTGCCCAGCCCCCTCCCCCGGGCCCTGCTCCCCACCCAGGGAGCTCCTCGGACTCTTGGCTGGACGCTCTGCTCGGGCCTGAGCGTGGACTTGGCTAGGGACAGGGCCTGTGCCCCCCTGCCACGTGGAGCTGGTGGCCCCAAAGCACGGTATGAGCTGCCTGCAGTGCTGGTGGGGGGGGGGCTTCTCCTGCCAAAGCCTCTTGTGCCCCCTCCCCCGCCCCAGCTCCAGCCTTTGCACAGCAGCTCATCTCCTACCAAAACCGGCCCCGGGACTGGCGGAGCCGAGCTCCCCCGAGCTGGTGGACAGCCCAGCCTTGTCCCCTGCCCACAGGCCAGGGCTGAGGGCTGCAGTGGGGGCTCTGCTCCCCCAAGCACAAGGCCCGGCTGGCCCCACACCGACTGTACCCGATCACTTTATGTGTTAACTCTGTGCCTTGACCCCGCAGGTCCCACACTCTTATGCAATTTCGGGGGCCGGGGGCAGAGCCCTCCTCCCGTGCTCCCAGCCCCCACCGTGCCCGTTCCTTCCCGGGACGTGCTCCTCTGCACCCCTCCTTCTCCTTGCCCACCATCCCCGGGCTCCCGGATGGGTACGGCCGGCTCAATTAGCCCCTGGGGGAGTGAGGGGGCAGCGGCAGCACCATCCCCCCTCTCCCACTATTTCTTGCCCCCTAGCATGCACGGTGTTACTGCCCCCAAGCCAAAGCGCAGCCCTGCCCCGCACAGCCCCGGGGACCTCCCGGGCACCGCTATACCAAAGGAAGCGGCGGTTGGTATTAAAGTTGGTATTTCTGTAGGCGCTGCCTGGTGTGAGGGAAGGCTGGGAACGGGACGGGATGGGACGGGACGTACCGGGCACACGGCGCCCCCGCAGGCCGCCATCGTCCCTTCTATCCGCATGGTTCCGTCCAACCTCCCCTCGGGTCCCGCTCATGGTGCGCTCCGCCTCCTCCGCCCCGCCCTGGCCTTGCTCAGTCCCGTTTCCCCTGGGGCTTCCCACATGGTTTGTCCCGGTTCCCCCTTCCCCCCCCC
>VWZE01001204.1:0-13077 GCA_013396675.1 Eubucco bourcierii | reverse complement strand
GGGGGGATGTCGGTGCTGAGCCTGCATCCCTGACTCCCCTGCTGAGGAGGAGGAGAAGGAGGCTTCGCTTTGTTCCACTGCCGGAGCCTCCTTCCCTGGCATCTCCCTCTCCCTTTCGGTTAGTGGCAAAGCCAAATCTCTGCCCGCTCCGGTGCCCGCTACCTGTTGAGCCGCAACCGCCTTTGGACTGGGTTCCCTGGGCCCCGCGCGGTTGGCACCGGGGAGGCACCAGCTGCTCTCCCCGAGGGCTACCGGCACCGCCGCTGCCACTCTCGCTAGCCCCGGAACTCCGAGCTGTGCTGTGTCAGCCGGGGAAGACCCCGTGAGTCAGCGCTGCCGCCACCGTGCAGCCGCCGCTCCGCCGACCCCCTGCCCCGCTGCCAGCCGCCATGCTCCTGTCAACAACCGCAGGGTACAGGGCGGGGGCATGGGGGGGGGTTTTCCCTGGCTCCCCAGCTTTTTCCCTAGGGCCCTTGACTGGAACCGGTTGACTGCTTCTAAATCCCCTCCGGTGGGGAAAAAAAACCCCGAAGCTTATGGTAGGGCTGTGGCCGTGACCAAAGGAGCAGCTGTCGTGTTGGTGCTGCCGGCTCTGGCACAGCTCCGGCCCTGGCACAGCTCCAGCTTCTGGCAAAGCCAACCTCGTGCTCCGGAGAGTGCCGGAGCTGAACCGGAAAGCCAGCAGGCTGGTGGCTGGGGTTTTGGTTTTTTTCGCCTGTCCCTCGAGTGTTGGGCAGGATGGAGGCCTCCCTTGCTTCCCACAACTTCAACACCACCGCGGTGCTGGCATGGGGGTAGGAGAGGGTCGGTGGGGGGGTCCCCGGGAGGTGCGACCACCGCTCTGGACACCACCCTCCCCCCCTCCCGCCCCGACCCTCCGAGGTTTTGGTGCTTTAGGCAGGCTGGATTAATGCGTTGGCACTAATCTGTGCCAGGGTTTGCCTATGAATAGCCTTGGCACTTCTCTCAGCACCAGCCATTATATCCACACAATTGCCTGGCCGGAGCCAAGTCGTTAACAATGCGCCGCCGCCTCCGCGGCAAATAGTCCCTTATCCGTGTGAGAGAAAGACCCCCACGGGGGATGAAGGAGCGTGAGGAAGAGGGGGAAGGGGGAAGAGGAGTGAGGCTGAAGGCAAGCCGAGGATGGTGTGCCGTAGGTGTGCCAAATCTCAGCGTGCCACAAGCGTGACCTGGGGGTGGGGGGGACTCTGTGTGTCGTGAGTGTGCAGGGGTCTTGGCATGCTGGCACGGGGTGGAGGTGTGGGATGGGTGGGTTGGTGTGGAGAGAAAGCCTTTGATGAGGGGTTGCCAGTGCTTGGTGGTTTCCCTGGCACTGGTGGGCCTGGATCATGGCTGGTGGCATTGGGAGCTTGCTGGTGACTGCAAGATGGGGCCTGGGGTGGGGGAGCCCATGGAAGGGGAGAGTGAACCCTGCTTGTCCCAGTGGGGTCATGAGGAGCAACCACTTTGGCCTCCAGTGAATGAGAAGCTGGTTTAATCCAGCTAATTAGCAAGGGGATCTAATTAGACCACCCATTAGGGTGGCACAGGATTGGGCAGAGCTGCTGCTGCTGCCCATCCCGGTGAGGGGAGGCTGTGGGATTGCTCCTGGGGAACCAGACTGAAAATGCTTTTTGGGCAGGGGGCTGCTCTTGCTGGTGGTGCCCACGGTGCCAGTGGTGCTGGTGGTGCCCTTGCTACCCTGCTGAACTACTTGGGGTGGGAGCTGGGGCACCCGAAGTGCCCACGGAGCGGGAGTTGCTGTCCCCACAACTCCCTGGCCATGCAGAACCCTGCATTGTGGCTGTTGCTGGTGGGGTCCTGTGGACATCACCCCCCTAACACCCACCCTGCTCTCACCTTGCAGGACTCCATGTTCTCCTTGGCCCTCAAATGCCTCATCAGCCTCTCCACTGTCATCCTGCTGGGCCTCATCATCGCCTACCACACACGGGAGGTGCAGGTATGTCCTGATGTCTGCGATGCCAACCGAGGGGCTGCCAGGGTGGGTGGCTCCAGAGTGTGTGTGTGTGGGGGGCTATGAGGTTTTGCCAACCACCCCAGCATGGCTGCAACACTTGAACTCACAACCTGCAAGGAGCCACCTCCTGCTGTGCCAGGTTCTGTCAGGGGGGCAGAAAAGGCTGTCAGGGGGCACAGAGGGGTCCGCCTGGGTGCAGAGCTGCCGGTGGGTGCGGGAGGCTGCAGCCAGGAAGGGCTTGGACCAGCCGAGGTGCCAAGGAAAGCTGTGAAATCCTTTCCTAATCAGGGCTGCCCACTCTCTTCCTCCTTGCCTGCCCTGGCTTTGCTGGGAAGTGAACAGGCTCCCGGTTTGCTGCAGGAAGGCTCCGCTTCCCTGCGGGATCCGGCTCCGGCGGTGCCGCTGGGCTTTAGAGACCGGAGGAGCAAACGGCTGGGCAGGAGGAGCATCCTGGGGAGGGGCACCCAAGTCCCACCCCTGAACGCCCTCTGTTTGGGTTCATCCGAGATCCCACCTCCTCCTGCTAGAGGGGGTGAGGGCAGGCTGGAGGCTGACCCCCTGCTCGCTCCCTGTGCCCTGCTTGCAAGGGACCTTCCCGGGAGCCATCCCTCGGGCTCCGCACGGGGCCCGAGCCCGGCGGAGAGTTGCTCAAAGCAAATATTCGTCAGGTCTGGGCTTTGCTGCAATATTTACCCCCGCGGTAAATATTTACCACCCCGGGGTGGCAGCGGCTGGGCTCAACCAGGCTGGGCTGTGCCCAGTTCCCACCGGCTCCCTCTGCTTGTCGTTGTAGGGAGAGGGTTGTGCAAACACGGAGCCACCCCAGCAGCGTGGGGCTGCCCACGGGCACAGCCGAAATGCCCACTGCTGGCCGCCTGCGTGGGGTGCCACTTGCCGGGCAGGCACTGAATGAAACTCACCGCGGGCCAGCCCCAGCTGCCCTGCGTGGAAGGGGGCAGGAGTGAGATGGGTTTGAGGCAGTTTGCCGAGGACAAAGCCCTGCTGGCTGCTGATCACCCCTATTATCTTCGAGGTGCTTATAAAGGGATTGTTGATAATCCATCTGGGCTCGGGAGCTGCAAATCCNGGGGGGGGTGCTGTGCTCACCCTGTCGTGGCACTGCCAGGCTTCCCTGACCTCCAGGAAAGACCCAACAGCAGCTTCAGCCTCTTCCCTCAGCACTGTGTTGAGCCCTTTGGGATATTTGCAGCCCTCCCTGTGCCTCGGTTTGTCTGGGACATTGCTTCTGCTTGGGGTCCTGGGCCCAGCTCCTGAGGGTCCTGCCTGGCCCCTCTCCGGATGTTACTTGGTGGGTTGGCACAGTGCAGGTCCTCAGGGCATCCCTGTGCCTATCATTCACCAGCCAGGGCTGCAGGTGGCTGAGGTCCCTCCCTGACCTCCCAGCTCTGCTCTCTGCTGCTGTTAATTGCCTGTGCCACTCGTTCTTTGTTAAGCTGCTGGGTCCTGCCCTCCCTGTGCCCTCAGGCGGGGACTAACCTGCTCCCCGGTGGCACTGGGTTCAGTGATCTGCTCCCCGGTGGCACTGGGTTCAGTGATCTGCACCCCGGGGCAGGGTCTGCCACCTCTGCTGTGCCCCGGGGTGGTGTGGAGCACAGAATCACGAAATCATCGAACGGGATGGGTTGAAAGGGACCTTAACGATCATCTTCTTCCAACCCCTTCACCGTGGGCATTACGGAGCTCAGTGCTAGCGAGGCTGCCAGTGCCAACTGTAGGGCTTAGGGGAAAGGGGGGCACAACCCGCTTCATCCCTGCCCTCGGCGTGCCCAGGGCTCTTGGTGCCATTAGTTACGTGAAGCTTTCCCCCACCCCGCGCCCCTCCACGTGGGTTCTCAGGAGCTTTCCTTGCGCTTGGCTTGGCCGCAGCCGCCGCGTCCGACCTGCCTGCTCCTTTCCTGCTGCAGCCGCTGGCGGTGCTGGGCACGCTGGGGATGCCCCCGCTGGGTACCGCTGGACCGTGCTGGGGGTTTCCATGGAAACCCGCAGCGCTGCGCCTGCAGGTGCTGGGTTGAGAGGGGCTGGCGCAGGGAGAACCTTCCTGAGCCTGCCCTCCACGCCCCTCCCTCACTCCCTCACCACCACTTTGCTCCTTCCCTTCGCCGAACGGGCCCGGAGCAGACGCCCCAGAGGCAGTCAGGGGAAGGCTCTCAGGCTCTCTCTGCCTCTTTCCTCTCGCTAATTTGTTTATTTTTAACACCCCTTTTCCAGGAAGGGATGGGCTGGCAGCCTGCTGCTGCCTGCCTGAGGATCTCCCCTGACAGCTTGGAGCTTTTTTTTTTTTTATATATATATATATATTTAAAAAAAAAATATAAACAATTTCTGAAACAAAGCAGCTCAAAAGGAGCTTTCCCAACAGCAAGGGAGGTGCCCACCGACGGCCGCTCCGTGACTCAGCCTTGGCAACCCTTACTGTCCCCCAGGGACAGCCCCGTGTGCCCTGCCTGGCACAGGTGCCTCGGGGCTCACGTTGAGGTGGGAGGGTTGTGCTCCCGGGCACAGTGCCAGCAGCGGCGATGCTCCCAGACAGCGCTGGGTGGAGTGGCTGTGGGAGCTCCTGACACCTCCCACCCCCCATCCCCCCGGATAAGGCAATGTCCCTCTGAGCTTTGCAGGGTCAAGGGCGCACAAGTGACAGTGGCACCAGCTGCCACGTCTCCCTTGGATCCCTTCCCAACGGTGTCATTGCCAAGTGCTGCTTGTGGAGAGGCCACGAGGGTGTCCCCACCGTGGCACTGGCGTCCATGTCACACCAGGGACAAGCTGATGGCAGCCTTGGCACAGACTCACCAAAGCAGGATGGAGTGGGTGACCTCAGGGGTCTGGCAATGTACCCTCCAGCTCCTGCAGAACCCCTGACTCCATCAGCACGGTGGGAGAGCAGCTGGTACCCAGGATGAACTGGTGGTTGCCATGACAACCAAATCCCATCACTGCCAGCGGCTGGGGGCTCTGGCTGTGCCGGTCCCTTCCCAAAAGTTACCCTGGCACTGGGGGCACGGTGGTGGTCGGTGGCACTGGTGCAGCCCCAACAGGAGCAAAGGGGCTGGAGTGGCTGCTACCAGTGCCCTGTGGCACCAAAACTTACCTGACTCTGTGCCCCAAGCTGTGACATGAGCGGGTCAGAGTGAGGTGTCCTCAGGCTGGGCCTGTGCCCGTGCTCAAACCTGGGCACCCTGAGGCTCTCTGGGGCATCTCCAATTCTGTGGCCATGCCCTGGGGAGTGCCACAGAGGGGATCGTGAAAACTCATTCCCACTTTTTTCCTTCCCCAGCCTTCCTCAGCCTTCCTGGCCGAAGCCATCCCTGTCTCCACAGGGCTTGGGGGTTGGTTACTCAAAGCTGCCCACCATGAGTGGGTAGCTGGCTAGGGAGGGTTCTAGGGCTGTGGGGGGCAAGCTTTGCCCAGTGCCACCAGTAACACCATGGCTTTTCCTGCACCCTGGCAGCTCTTTGTGATCGACAACGGAGCCGACGACTGGCGGATAGCGATGACCTACGAACGCATCCTCTACATCAGCCTGGAGATGCTGGTCTGTGCCATCCACCCCATCCCTGGGGAGTACAAATTTTTCTGGACAGCTCGCCTGGCATTCTCCTACACCCCTTCACGGGCAGAGGCGGACGTGGACATCATCCTGTCCATCCCCATGTTCCTGAGGCTCTACCTGATCGCTCGGGTGATGCTGCTGCACAGCAAGCTCTTCACCGACGCCTCCTCGCGCAGCATCGGCGCCCTCAACAAGATCAACTTCAACACTCGCTTCGTCATGAAGACTCTCATGACCATCTGCCCTGGCACCGTGCTGCTGGTCTTCAGCATCTCCCTCTGGATCATCGCCGCCTGGACGGTGCGGGTGTGCGAGAGGTGAGAGAGGGGATGGGGTGAGAGGTGGGTTGGGGTGATCAGTGGGTTGGGATGAGAGGTGGGTTGGGGTGATCAGTGGGTTGGGATGAGAGGTGGGTTGGGGTGATCAGTGGGTTGGGATGAGAGATGGGTTGGGGTGATCAATTGGTTGGGATGAGAGATGGGTTGGGGTGAGAGGTGGCTTGGGATGATCAATTGGTTGGGATGAGAGGTGGGTTGGGATGATCAATGGGTTGGAAGGAATGGTAGTTTGGAATGAGAAGTGGTTTGGGTTGATCAATTGGTTGGGATGAGATGTGGTTTGGGATGAACAATTGGTTGGGATGATCAATTGATTGGGATGAGAGGTGGTTTGGGAAGATCAATGGGTTGGAATGATAAATCCCCTCCGGTGGGGAGGATGGTGTGCCGTAGGTGGGGTTGGGATGATCAATGGGTTGGAAGGAATGGTAGTTTGGAATGAGAAGTGGTTTGGGTTGATCAATTGGTTGGGATGAGATGTGGTTTGGGATGAACAATTGGTTGGGATGATCAATTGATTGGGATGAGAGGTGGTTTGGGATGATCAATTGATTGGGATAAGAAGTGGGTTGGGATGATCAATAGATTGGAATGAATGGTAGATTGGAATGAGAGGTGGGTTGGGATGATCAATGGGTTGGGATGAGAGGTGGGTTGGGATGTGTGGTCATGTGGGATCTTAGTGGGTTGGGATATGTGATGGCTTGGGATACTCTGTGAGTTGGGATGTGAGATGGTTTGGGATGCTCAGTGGGTTGGGATGCTCAGTGGTTTGGGATGTGAGATGGTTTGGGATGCTCAGTGAGTTGGGATATGTGATGGTTTGGGATGCTCAGTGGGTTGGGATGCTCAGTGAGTTGGGATGTGTGANTTGGGATGTGAGATGGTTTGGGATGCTCTGTGGTTTGGGACGCTCAGTGGGTTGGGATGTGTGATGGTTTGGGATGCTCTGTGAGTTGGTATGTGAGATGGCTTGGGATGAGAGTTGGTTTGGGATGTGCAGTGCTTTGGGATACTCAGTGAGTTGGGATGTGAGATGGTTTGGGATGCTCAGTGGGTTGGGATGTGTGATGGTTTGGGATACTCAGTGAGTTGGGATGTGAGATGGTTTGGGATGCTCAGTGAGTTGGGATGTGAGATGGTTTGGGATACTCAGAGATTTGGGATGTGTGATGGTTTGGGATGCTCAGTGGGTTGGGATATGTGTTGATTTGGGATGCTCAGAGGTTTGGGATGCTCAGAGATTTGGGATCTGCAGTGGTTTGGGATGCTTGGTGAAGCTCTGATGTCCCAGTGCCCCGTGGGAGCAATGCAGGGATCTGGGGGCTTGGCATCCCTGGATTCCCTCCAGCCAGCCCCCATCCTGGGCAGAATGCCCCGGGGACAGCCCTGGAGACAGGCAGGATCGCCAGGGGAGGGGACAATGTGCAGTGCCAGCTGACATGGGAGCCCCCAGGAGGGCAGGCGAAGGGACGCAGACAGTGACAGTAGCTGGAGGGCTGGTGGCACTGCCAAGCTGGCAGCGCCTGGCTCGGGCTCTGGCGTCGCTGTGAGCGACTGCCATGACAACACCGCGGTGACAAACCCACTGCCGGATGGCATCACACCGGCATCGGCGTGCTCGGAGCGAGGGTTGCTGTGGCGACCGGCGCCGGTGGGCACCGCTGCGCCTCCATCTCCTGGGGACATGCCAGCACCCCTGTGTCCCCCGAGGGGAGCTGTGGTGGAGCCCCCCCAGCCCTCCCAGTGCTCTGCTCGGGGAGTTTCTCCCCAGCTGTGCTGCGAGGTGATGGTGGTGCCCATCCACCCCGGGGCAAGCAGAGCAGTTCTCTCCTAGGGTGTCCCCGCAGGGGCCGTCGCTGTGCCCAGGAGGCTGAGCTGGGTGCTGTGCCAGGCTCAGGACAGCGCCGGGGCTGTGGGTTTGTGTTTGTGGATCAAGTAAAGCAGGAGGAATCCCTGGGAGTTGCTGCGGCAGCTTCGTGCCGTGCTGGGAGAGGAGCTGCGAGGAATCTCACCTCCCACAGCCCGGCGTCCCCTGGCACAGCCTGCTGGCTTCTGGGTGGGCTCTTGCAAAGCAGGAGGAAGGCCACTCCTCCTCTTCCTCAGAGCAGGATGTGTGGTCACCCCAGGGACCAGCTGAGAGAGGGGAGATTGAGATCGGAGATGAGGAAGAAATTCTCTAGAGTGAGGGTGGGGAGAGCCTGGCACAGCTTGCCCAAGGAGGTTGCAGCTGCCCCCTCCCTGGTGGTGTTCAGGGCCAGGCTGGATGAAGCCTTGCGCGACCTGGGGCTGGTGGGAGGTGTCCCCGCCCACGGCGGGGGGTTGGCACTGGGTGAGCTTTAAGGTCCTTTTCAACTCAAGCCCCATTCCACGAAGGGGGCATCAGAGCAGCTGCGGGTGGGTTGGCAACGAGGCTGAGCACCACGCTGAGATCTCTTCAGCTGCTTTTGCAGGGCTGCCGCTGCCTTCCGCCGCCCTTAACGACGCTCTCAGGATGTGCCGGAGAGCCCCGGAGCTGCCTAATTGTGTTTGGGAGGTTTTCATTTGTGCCTCTTAAAGAAGCAGCAGGGCGGGCAGGCTCCCCGGGGTGGGGGTGGGGGCGGGGGCCACGGCTGGGGCTGGATGCTGCACCTGGAAGGGGAAGGGAGGAAGCTTGGGCTGGCAAATGCCATGGAAATAATGAACTAATAATGCCCCCCCCCCAAAAAAAAGGGAACAATGACGCAAACCAGGCACTGCCCAACGCTGGCACCGCAGCCACCACGAACTGCTGCCACCTCCTTCTGGCTGTGGAGGGAGAGACATAGAGCTGAGGATGGGCTGCTGGCTCGGCTGGGCACGCAGTGACCCCAGACTAGCTCCGTGCCCAAAAGGGATTTGGCATCCCTGGGCACACGCTGGCCCCAGGTGCCACCCACGAGCCCCCTGTGTCCTCATCACTGGCAGGTGGCTGAACCAGCACTGGAAACCAGTCGAGGGTGGTGGCACCGTCCCCAACCACCACCTGCTGGCATTAGGCAGCTCGGAGGTGAGCGCAGCTCTGAGATGTAGCCCTCAGGCTAGGGTGGCATAACTATGGCACATCTCCTCAGCACCGCCGGCTGCTCTGGTGCCTGTGGGCACAGCGTGGCTGCTGTGGGCACCCTCCCGTGCGTGCTGGGGGGCTGCAACTCTCTGAAGGCAGAGAGTCGCTTAGCAACCTCGCCCGCTCGCCCTGCCGCCATGCAGAGCTGCCTGCGGTGCCAGCAGCGCTGCCGGCCCTGCCCGCCGACGGCTGGCACGTGTGCCCACACGTGTGCCCGCACGTGCAGCCAGCCCCACTCCTTGGGGTGAGAGTGCAGCCAACCCCCAGCTCTCGCTGCTGCTGCCCGAACCGGTGGGGTCAGTTCAGTCAAGCCTGTGCTGCAGCAGACCCTGGCATGGCTCTGCTTGGCCGTGGCATGGCATCAACCAGGGTGATGCATGTGGCAGCCCTGCTGGTGAGGAGTGGCTGTATGCTTAGTGGGAACAGGTGGAGGAGGGGGTGATGGAAACCAGTGCTGGGGGCTAACGTAGCAGCAGCCCTTGGCATGAGTGGGCAGCCCCTCTCCTGCCTGTGCCAGCTGGGGATTGTGCCAACCCCTCCTGTTTATCAGCTCTTTCAACTCCAAGTGTTTCTCAGCATCTGTCTGTGCTGTCACCCTCTTGCCCAGCAGGATCCTCCCGAGGGCATCCTCACAGCTGGAGAGCTCCCATCCTGTGGGATGTGCTGGGCTTAGCCTTTCTCAGGGGAGTGTGGCACAAGGACAGAGAGTGAGCTGGCACCGGGGTTGGGCAGCCCTGTGCTGCTGCAGAAACGGGCACTGGCTCTGGTGGGCAACCCTGCAGCAGCTCTCACTATGGGTCTAGAGCACAGGTCTGGTGAGGAGCAGCTAAGGGACCTGGCAAGGAGGAGGCTGAGGGGGGACCTTCTGGCTCTCTGCACTCCCTGAAAGGAGGCTGGATCCGGGTGGAGGTTCAGAGACAAGGGACAGGACAAGCAGAAAGGGCCTCAAGTTGCCCCAGGGGAGGTTAAGGTTGGCCATGAGGAACAATTTCTGCTTCTTGAGGGTTGTCCAGGCCTGGCCCAGGCTGCCTAGGGCAGTGGTGAAGTCATTGCAGGAGTTTCCAAGCCCTGGAGGTGTGGTGCTGAGGGCCAGGGTTTGGTAGTGCCCTGGCAGTGCTGGGTTAAGGGTTGGACTCCATGATCTGAAAGGTCTCTTCCAACCAAATCAGTTCTGTGATGCTGTGCTGGGGACACTTCGTCATGCACCAGGATCTCATTCAAGTCCTCGGTTACTTGGAGGGGGGAAAAACATTTCAGGAGAGGAGAAAACCCAACTGCTGCGGGAACGAGGAGCTGAGATGAGCTGGGTGGGATTGCCAAAAGCTCCATCTGGTTTCCCTCTACTGGTTTCGTGAGGAGGCTGGGAGCAGCCTGCTGGGGGAAAGGGATGCTGCAGGTACCGTTGGTGCCCATGGTCCTGCCCACGGCAGGGCAAAGGCGTTACCCACCCCGGGGCTCGCTGCTGAGTCCCGCTGGGAGCGGGGCTCGGAAGTAGCGCCGCATCCCCTTGGGAAGCATCCCCCGAGGACCATCCCCGCAGGGCTCGGTTGCGCACACTGCAGTCCCGGGCAGCCGAGCGGCAGCCAGGGCTCCGGTTGCGTGACTGCCGGAAGAGCCACGGCGGCTGCGGTGCCGGTCAGGGCGGTCGTGACCTCGCAGCTCAGCGGCGACTCGGCCAGGGAAGGTTCGCAGCGTCCCCGGGTCCGCCGCCGCCGCTCCAGGTGTGCTTTGTCCGCGGCGTGCGAACCGCTCCCCCGCGCCGTCCGGCAGCCAAGTACATGTCGGAGGCTTGGCAGAAGCCTTTGCCGTCGGGGCTGCTGCCGGTTCTGCGTCCCCCTCTTCACCGGGGTCAGCTCAGGGGAGCAGGCTCAGGCCGATCCGCGGTCGCGGGGGGGGATGCGGAGGAGGCTGCCGCTGGCCCTGTCAAGCCGCAGCTGTTTCTGCCATCGGCCGCTCCACGCAGCAGCACCGAGGCCGGGATGTGGTGACAGGTCTGAGCGAAAGCAGAAACCCTTTCCGTGGCGTTTCTGCTCTGATTTGGTCCGTGTGGGGCTTTCCTGGGCCAGAAGTTGTGCAAGGACGGCTGCCGGGGGCGTCCTGCCGCGCTAATCCCCGCTCCCGGCGGCACGGAGCAGCCGCCGCGCTCGGCTCTTCCTCTGCCTCCCCGCAGCTATCCCCGTCCCCTGCCGTGCCACTGATGCCTGTGTCTCTTTGGCAGGTACCACGACCAGCAGGACGTCACCAGCAACTTCCTGGGTGCCATGTGGCTCATCTCCATCACCTTCCTCTCCATCGGCTACGGTGATATGGTGCCACACACCTACTGCGGGAAGGGCGTCTGCCTGCTCACTGGCATCATGGTAAGGGCTGTGCCAAGCTGTGTGTCTATCCTGTAGGCTCTGCCTAGTCCTGTGGTTGGCAGCAGGGCCACCAGGTGTTACAGGGAGCTGCTGCCCAGCTGGCTGGTCCCATGCATGAGGTGCAGTGGTTTGGGTTTTGAGGTCTCACAGCCTGGAAGCTGCCTGAGCTGCTGCTGCTGCAGTTTCTGGGGTCACAGCAGCTGGCAAACGCAGTGCTGGGGTTGAAGAGGTGATGGTGCCTGGCATCTGGGGCACAGTGTGGCACACCAACCAGTCTCTTGCCCCATGGTCTGCAAGCAGTGAATTCAGAGTGGATTTGAGCCTGTGCTGGGTGAGGGAGAGGGGAGCCAGACCTCAGCAGGGTCAGGGATGTCCCCAAGGGCTCCCAAGCATCCCTTGGCTGTTCCTGTTCACACCACCTGGCATCCCTCACCCAGAGCCATCCCAGCTGCTGCCTGCTCCTGCTGCTCACCAGGACCAGCTGGGAGCCCTCTGCCTGCCGGCACCACCGCGGTGCTGCTGCTGCTTCATTTCCTCACGGCCAAAAGGTCACCATCCGGAGGGGCCTCTGACTCCCCCGGAGCAGTCCCAGCTTGAGGAACTCTCCAGCAGCAGCCAAAGACCCTCCAGCCCCAGCTCCTCTATGGATCCACTCAGCAACCCAGCTCAGCCCTCTCAGCTCCAGAGCCTTGGGATGGATCCATCCTGCTTTGCAGCTGGCACCTGGCACCAGCTGGGCTCAGCTCTGCTGCTTGGTGCCCCATGAGAGCTGTCAGGTTATTGACTTGAGATTGAATTCAAGTCTTTGATCTGGCTCGTGCCAGGGCAGGCACTAATGAGGCTGATGCTGGTGGTGGAAGCCAAGTGAGGGAGAAAAATCCCTGCTAGTGGAGGGGCACAGGAAGCTTTTCTGGGCAGCTGCTGAGCTTGACAGAGGGGGTCCCAGCACCACAGGCTCCCAGAGCTCCTCCTCAGCCTGTGGCCACTTTGATCTGAGAGCATCTGGCAAAGGGCATCCTGCTGCCAGTGCCCTTCTGGCACTTCAGCCCCACACTGGGACTGAGACCCCCTGTAACTGTCAGGATGGGGACCCCCATGAGGACTGGGGCTGGGGGATTGCCCTGTGGCTTCTGGAATGGGGATCCCACCCCCCCACTCCACCCCACCTGCCATGATAGCTCAGGCTGGAGGCTGCCCTGCATGGAAGAGGGAAGCAATGGGAGCTGGGAGCAGGCAGCAGGACCTTGGGGGATGCTGGAGGATTGGGCTCAGAGCAGGATGCTAATTAACGACTCTAATAAATGGAGGAGCTCTTGCCAGCACCGGGAACCTCTGCCAGGGAGGGGGCAGCAGAGGAGGAGGGAGCAGAGGCCTGGCACCTTTGCTTCCCAAAGACAAATCCAGGGTGGAAGCTCTCTGCTGTGAGGCCAGGATGAGGGAGTTGAGGTTATTCAGCCTGGAGAAGGCTCCATGGAGACCTTGCAAGGCTGAGAAGAAAGCTGGGGAGAGGCTTCTGAGCAGGGCCTGTGGTGCCAGGAGAAGGGAGGGGGGATGGTTTCAGACTCAAAGAGAGAAATTGAGAGCAGAGAGAAAGAGGAAATTGGTGGTGCTGAGGGTGGGGAGAACCTGAACCAGGCAGCCCAGAGAGGTGGGAGATGCCCTGTGGCTGACACCATCCCAGGTCATTTTTTGGAGGGGCTGTGTGAGCAACCTGCTGTGGTTGGGGAAGTCCCTGCTGG
>VWZE01001203.1:29122-60424 GCA_013396675.1 Eubucco bourcierii | reverse complement strand
GGACATTCTGACATTTGGGAACTTGTTTTCTTGCTGGAGCAGAACAACTTGCAATGCCTGTGGAAACCCTGAAAAGGTCTGGACTATTTAAAAAGCATCATTCCCCATTTCTAAGTCATCTTGCATTGCATAGTTGAAGTCATTTCAGCGTCAAAGCCAAAGTGCCATTAACTTTTGGATGATGTTTCTTGTATGCAAATCGCTGCTGAAAAGAGCAAACAGCCTAGAGTCAAGCCAAGTGGCTTCTCTGCAACTTTCTTTTCTGTCTCCCACTGAATCCTTCTGGCTAACCTGAGGCAGTGTGGTCTGAATGATCAGGTAGGGAGGTGAAGCGGGAACTGTTTGAAGGTAAGAAGCCAGAGAGTTGTAGTCAATGGGATAGAGTCTAGTTGGAGGCCTGTGGACTAGTGGGGTCCCACAGGGGTCAGTGCTGGGACCAGTTCTGTTCAATATATTCATCAATATATTCACCTGGCTGAAGGCACAGAGGGCACTGGCAGCAAGTTTGCTGATGGCACCAAATTGGGTGGAGTGGCTGCCACAGCAGAAGGCTGTGCTGCTGTTCAGCCAGACTGGGACAGGCTGAAGGCTTGGGCAGGAAGAAATGTAATGAAATTCGACAAGGGCAAGTGTAGAATCTTGCACCTGGGGAAGAACAATGCCAGGGATCTGTATAGGTTGGAGACTGACCTGTTGGAAGGCAGCAAAGGGGAAAAGGATCTGGGGGTCCTAGTGGATTGGAGGGTGACCGTGAGCCAGCAATGTGCTCTGGTGCCCAGGAGGGGCAATGCCAGTCTGGGCTGTATCAGAAGGGCTGTGGCCAGTAAGTTGAGAGAGGTTCTCCTGCCCCTCTACTCTGCCCTGCTGAGGCCACATCTGAAGTACTGTGTCCAGTTCTGGGCCTCCCAGTTCAAGAGGGACACAGAACTGCTTGAGAGAGTCCAGCACAGAGTCACAGAGATGCTGAATGGAATGGAAGAGCTCTGTTAGGAGGAGAGCCTGAGGGAGCTGGGGCTGTGCTGCTGGGAGAGGAGGAGACTGAGAGGTGACCTCAGCAATGTTTATAAATATGTAAAGGTGAGTACCAGGAGGCTGAAGCCAGGCTCTACTCACTGATGCCTGATGCCAGGGCAAGGGGCAATGAGTGGAAGTTGAGCCACAGCAAGTTCCATGTAAACATGAGGAGGAATATTTTCCCTGTGAGGGTGACACAACACTGGAACAGGCTGCCCAGGGGGCTTGTGGAGTCTCTCTCTCTGGAGGTATTAAAAACCTGCCTGGATGCATTTCTGTGTGATCTGCTCTAGGTGATCCTGCTGTGGCAGGGGCGTTGGACTCGATGAGCTTTGGAGGTTCCTTCCAGCCCCTGACACTCTGTGATTCAGTGATTCTTTTCTTGAGGTCCCAGAGGAGAGGTGTGGTGTGCTGGGGAAGAGGTTCCACTGCATCAGCTGCTGCTTTTGCCTCCCACAACGTTTACTAGCACAGAGCTGGAGCAGTGTTGGGTTTTCCCATCATGACCATGCACTTTTTATTTTCTGCCACCAGCAAAGCGATGCTGACATTCTTCTTCCAGTGCTAACAACTGCTAGTTCCTGTGACTGGGGTTGTTGAAGTCCTTTTTATCCAGCCTTGGCTTGGCTGCACTTTTCTTTGCAGGTTTATTTCCACAGTCAGTCCTCCTGTCTGCAACTGCTTCCAGCTACAGAGTGTGCTGGCTTCTTGCTCTGAGTTTGAAAATGTTTTAGCTTGTGGCCTACTTTTTCCACCTTAGATATCTCACTCAGACTCAGGTCTTAGACTCTTTTGATGTCAACCATTAGCACCTTCCAGCACAGCATCCTCCATGGACACTTGTTTTGCTTCCCCTTGTCACCTGGAATCCTGTGTACAGTTCTGGAGCCCCCAGCACAGGAAGGACATGGAACTGTTGGAACAGGTCCAGAGGATGCCACAAAGACGCTCAGAGAGCTGCAGCAGCTCTGCTATGAGGACAGGCTGAGAGAGTTGGGGCTCTGCAGCCTGGAGAAGAGAAGGCTTCCAGGAGACCTTAGAGTAGCCTTCCAGTATCTGAAGGGGACTACAGGAAGGTTGGGGAGGGACTATTGACAAGGTCTTGCAGTACCAGGACAAGGGGCAATGGGTTTGAACTGGCAGAGGGGAGATTTAGACTGGATGTTAGGAGGAAGTTCTTTCCAGTGAGGGTGGTGAGACACTGGCACAGGTTGCCCAGGGAGGTTGTGGTTGCTCCCTCCCTGGAGGTGTTCAAGGCCAGGTTGGAGGAGGATTGAGTGATCTGTACTAGTGGGAAGTGTCCCTGCCTATGGCAGGGGGTGGAACTGGATGATCCTTGAGGTCTCTTCCAACCTCACCATTCTATGATTGTATGATTCTGTCATTCTGTGATTCTGTCATTCTATGATTCTATGATTCTTTGATCTTTGAACAAGCATGGCTGACCATTATAGCTGAAAGTGCAGTTTGATTTTGTTTCCAGCTCACCTGACCACAAGCAATCTTAGATCTGGTTTTCAGCAATTTTTTTTTTCCATCTGTTGTTAAAAATAATTCAAAGATTGAAAAATAAACCAAACACATTTCTAACACCAAAATCCACTTCTTTTGGAATCCTTTTTCTCTAGATATAGATATTTTTTTTTCCTTTTGGTTTACCTTCATCATAAAAAATGTTGAAGTTTTCTTTCTTTCACTTCCACTTCTTATGCAACTTTTAGCACTGGCATGTCAGGCTCCTGCCATGAGAAGTGGTAATGAAAGTGCTGCTTTTTAAAATAAACCTCTCATTCATTAATCATGGTGACATCCCACATTAACTAGTTCCTGTATAAAGGCCTTTGGGCATTTGTTTCAGAAGAAGTAAAAAGAAGCAACAGTATTTCAGGCAACCAAAGGGAAAAAAAAAAAATCACCAAGGGCAAATTGAACATTATGCAACTGTTCCAGAAATGTTCATTCTATAGGGGGAACAATGCACTTCTTAAAAGTAAAAAAAAAAGAAAATCAAACCACCCTGCAAGATTTACATATGAAAGCCTAGCTGCTTTCTAGGCAGCATGTCAGTGCTGTATTGAATCTCTACCACTCAAAGGACCTCTACCTTGCAATCAAAAAGTGCTTTGAACAAAGCAGGACAACAAAGTTGCTGAATTTCTCAGGTGTTTGTTAAAGTAGTAGATTTGTCCACTTTACAGGACAGCAAGATATCTTGTGAGCAGCTCTCATGTTTTTATGATGCTGTTACTGTGTGATACCCAACAAAGAGTCCCTGCTTACTGCAGGAGGGATTGGACGAGATGACAGCGAGTCCTGGGCTGCAGCAAGAGCAGTGTGGGCAGCAGGGCAAGGGAGGTGATTCTGCCCCTTTACTCTGCTCTCCTCAGAGCCTACCTGGAGTCCTGTGTGCAGTTCTGGAGCCCCCAGCACAGGAAGGACATGGAAGTGTTGGAGCGGGTCCAGAGGAGGCCATGAAGATGCTCAGAGGGCTGCAGCAGCTCTGCTATGAGGACAGACTGAGAGAGTTTGGGCTCTGCAGCCTGGAGAAAGCTTCCAGGAGACCTGATAGTAGCCTTCCAGTATCTGAAGGGGACTACAGGAAGGCTGGGGAGGGACTCTTGACAAGGTCTTGCAATACCAGGACAAGGGGCAATGGGTTTAAAGTGGCAGAGGAGAGATTTAAACTGGATGTTAGGAGGAAGTTGTTTGCAGTGAGGTTGGTGAGACACTGGCACAGGTTGCCCAGGGAGGTTGTGGCTGCTCCCTCCCTGGGGGTGTTCAAGGCCAGGTTGGAGGACACCTTGAGTAACCTGTGGTAGTGGGAGGTGTCCCTGCCTATGGCAGGGAGTTGGAACTAGATGATCCTTGAGGTCCCTTCCAACCTTACCATTCTATGTTTCTATGATTCTATGATTCTATGACTTTTGGAGGTCCCTTCCAACCCAGCCCATTCTGTGAGTCCCTGATTCTGTGAAACAGACCCACACAATTTTAAGGGCTTCATTTTGTTACTTGAGTCCATGTTGTGACCTGAGTGCTTCTCACTAGCATGTAAGCACCACCAGGCCATGCTTTGAGACTCCTGTGTGGTTTGTCATTGCCATGAGGTGAAATTCTCCCCAATGCATTCCATATATAAGCCAACCACAATAGCTGCTGCCACCAGAGAAGCCACTTATGCTGTGAAAATAATGCTTTTGACAAACTTAGTGAGATGGTTTGAAAACACTCACCTGAAATGGGAAGATAGGATGTTAAATGAAGCAACAGAAACAACGAGTTAACTGCAGAAAGAAGCTACAAGTGGCTTTGCAGGAATATACCTGAGATGTGTCCTGACAATGTCTCATACTGTGACTGCCAATCCCTCTTGTAAAGCTGAGGGTTTTTTCCCCATTGTGATGGTTTGGGAGTTCCCTGCCCCCCACACTTTGTAAAATGACCCAGACTAGAACTCAGCCAGCTGGAAGTTAAGGACTGAAGCTCTATTTACAGCTCAGCACAATGTACAAGCAGAGATATACACTATAGACAGGAATAGTTACAGAAATACACAAGTTAAACGGACTACAGAAATACAACTCCCCTCCCAGAAATCAGAGACCCCAGGAGAGGCTCCCAACCACACTTCCACCTTCTCCCCACCCCTGTACCTTACCCCAAGGTTTGCCTTATGCACAAGGTGAACTTGGAGGATCGGCCAGGGAGGGGTTAGAAGAAAAGTGGGTAGTGAGATTAATCGGCAGAGTGTAGCCAGAAGCTAGACCACCCGAGGCACTGTGCCCCAGAGACTGACTGACTTATCTATGTTCTGAGTTCTTTTCTTAAACAACTCAGCAAGCCTATGAGTGAAGCAGACATCACCATTGTTTTCTTTTCACAGCCTATAATATAATTATCTCCATTAAAATATTCCAGTTAGCCTCAAACCAGCACACCCATGGACAGAGTATTCTGTCCCTACTCTTTCTGTTTGAGTAAGGAAATGTCTCCTCTGACTGTGTACAAGGGCAATACTCAGATAAGTGCAGCAGCAGCACACAGGAGTAGTGAATATGTGTCCTCCAAAGAAGGTGACCCACATGAAAGCTTGGCTCTGCTATGCATTTCTGTACAGCCTTTGGTAGCTGTCCAGGGGCATGCTGGAGAGTTCAGTGTGCTATCAAATGAATTATTTAGGCTTTGTGAGTCTTGAGTTCCTCACCTCCCACCTCCACTGAGCACAGGGGTATGGCTACATGAATAAATTCCTGTGAGGTAGGAGAGGTTGTGCACTTAAACATATCAGCTGCCTCGTGGAACTTGTGTTATTGCACCCCCTTAATCTTTTAGAGCATGAAGATATTTGAGAGAGCTTGCTTCTCAGAGGTTATACTTGTTGATTCTGAGGGTCTTTTTCAACCTAAACGATCCTGTGATTCAAAACGTGTAACCCACCTTGCAGGAAGGCTCCTGGCAGGAGTCACTGTGAGGCAGCTGACAACCTGTACATCCACACTGCTCCCCACACTTTGATGACTTCACAAACACTCCCGAAGTATGAGAATGAGAAGATCTGTAGGATGCTCTTACCCCAGTGAAGACTTATTTACAGCTGATTCGCCACAGAACATTTTCTGGGAAAGACTCAAGATACTCACAACTGACACCTGAAGCTGTGCTTAACCATGTTGAAAATGACATGCAAAGGTCATTTAATCCATTCCTTACCTAAAGACAGGATCAACAATACATTTATCACTCTCTAAAGGAGTTTGCCTAATCTTTAAGTTGTGGAAGCTCTGACTTCCTCAAGCAGTGCATTGAAATTCCTTGTAAATCAGAGCTAGTAAGTGAAGAGTTTTCCTGCTGTCTTCTCTGAAGATTCTTTGTCTGTATGCACCACAGACATGCAAAAGGGGCATGGAAATGGTCTTGCAAGGCTTGAAAGAGTCTCTCTGAACTCAGTTCCCATCATTCTTCCAACAGCTTTGCTTCATTCTACTGCTCCTCACATGCTAACAGAAGCAACTTTTCCCAGATCCCTGTCAGTCTTGTGGTTTCTCTCTGCTTTTCCTCTCATTGTCCACTTCTGAATGATAATGCAGCTGCAAACCAGCAGCACAGTCTGTGTCTCCTCTCCCTGCCCACTTGACTGCTCTTTGTCTTTAGAGCTTTGCACTTGATGAATTTCACAGCTCACTACATGCTCCTGGAACACTGCACTGGTGGCAGAGACCTGACACAGCTCAATGCTTGATCTCAGAGCAGCGTGATGAGAGCAGAGACCTGGCACATCTCAGTGCTTTGTCTCAGAGCAGTGTGGTGAGAGCAGAGACCTGGCACAACTCAGTGTTTGGTCTCAGAGCAGTGTGGTGAGAGCAGAGACCTGGCACAGCTCAGTGCTTGGTCTCAGAGCAGTGTGGTGAGAGCAGAGACCTGGCACAACTCAGTGCTTGGTCTCAGAGCAGTGTGGTGATAGCAGAGACCTGGCACAACTCAGTGCTTGGTCTCAGAGCAGTGTGGTGATAGCAAAGACCTGACACAGCTCAGTGCTTTGTCTCAGAGCAGTGTGGTGAGAGCAGAGACCTGGCACAACTCAGTGCTTGGTGTCAGAGCAGTGTGGTGAGAGCAGAGACCTGACACATCTCAGTGCTTGGTCTCAGAGCAGTGTGGTGAGAGCAGAGACCTGGCACAGCTCAGTGCTTGGTCTCAGAGCAGTGTGGTGAGAGCAAAAACCTGGCACAGCTCAGTGCTTGATCTCAGAGCAGTGTGGTGAGAGCAGAGACCTGACACATCTCAGTGCTTGGTCTCAGAGCAGGGTCATGAGAGCAGAGACCTGGCACAGCTCCGTACTTGGTCTCAGAGCAGTGTGGTGACAGCAGAGACCTGGCACAGCTCAGTGCATGCTCATGAGACATTGTGCTGGCGGCAGACGCTTGGCATAGCTCAGTGCATGGTCCTGGGACGCTCTGCTGGTGGCAGAGACCTGACACAGCTCAGTGTAGAGACCTGGCACAGCTCAGCACGTGCTCCTGGACACTGCTGAAATTCATCCCAGTTCCTCCAGCTTGTCAGGGTCATTATCATACAGCCTCATCACAGCCATTTCTGGCTTTCTCTGCACTTTTAATAGGCCTGCTGGCCATCCATCTTTCAGATTAGAAAGTGAAATGTTGTGCAGACTTTTGGAGAACTCTGCTGGAAAAGTCTTTTAGTTTTGTCAGTGAAGGCAATGAATTGCTCTCTGGAAATGAGTCCCTCAACTCTTTCTTAGCATTCCCATTTAGAATGCTGGCAGCCTGTCCTGAGGGGATATTAATAGACTCACCCAAACCCAGGTATCTACTTTGTCTTTTCCATGTGCAAAAACTGATGATGCTGTTATTCAAAGTCCTTTTTTTTTTTTTTTTTTTTTTTTTTTCTGGTAGAGTCAAAAAAGATTTCACTTTACAACTCTACTGCTTTTATTATTTTTATTTTTTTTTTGGGTGGCTAAGCAATAGTTGGCTAATCAATATTTTCTTTTCTACTTTTATTTTTAAAGATAGGCATGGTCTTTGCCTTTCCAGAGTGATTCACTGCAGCAGCTATCATTACTGGGATCTTGTAAGCTCTGCTAGTTGTTCTGAAATTGCTTCAGCCAGTTCCAGCCAGCAGGATACAGTTTTGTGCCTTGCAGAATGAAGTGTTCAGCTTTTGGTGTTCCACTCAGCAGCTCAGCAAGCAGGAATACTGGAAATGAAATTTGTTCCTCTTGATTTACATTGAACAAACTGAAGACATAGCATTTGGTACCATTTAGGTGTTGCCTTCACCCTGCATTCCATAAGTGATAAAACATTATTCACTGCTCTCAGCACTATCTTGACATATAAAAATAAGGAATTTCTTGTTTGTTTGTTTTTGATTTTGTGGGTTGTTTTTTTTTTTTTGTTTGTTTGTTTCATTGTTTGGGTTTGGATTTGTTTGTTTTGGGTTTGTTTTCAACCAGGTTGGAAAGGACCTTTGAGGTCATGAAGTCCAACCTATAACCAAACATCTTCTAATTAACTAAATCATGGCACTAAGTGCCCCATCCAATCTCCTTTTATACACCTCCAGAGATGGGGACTCCACCACCTCCCTGGGCAGCCCATTCCAATGCCAATCTCTTTCTGTGAAGAATTTAGGAAGAAGTTCCAGCCTGAACCTGCCCTGGCACACTTTGAGGCTGTGTCCTCTTGTTCTGTCCCTGGGTGCCTGGCAACAGAGCCCAACCCCACTGGCTGCAACCTCCCTTCAGATAGCTGCAGAGAGCAATGAGGTCTGCCCTGAGCCTCCTCTTCTGCAGGCTGCACACCCCCAGCTCCCTCAGCCTCTCCTCACAGGGCTGTGCTCCTGGCCCCTCACCAGCCTTGGTGCCCTTCTTTGGAGACATTCCAGCACCTCAACATCTTTCTTAAACTGAGGGCTCCAGAACTGGACACAGGACTCAAGGCATGGCCCGACCTGTGCTGAGCACAGGAGCAGAAGGACTTCCCTGGTCCTGCTGGCCACACTGTTCCTGATGCAGGCCAGGATGCCATTGACCTTCTTGGCCACCTGGGCTCACTTCTGGCTCATGTTCGTCTGTTGACCAGCACCCCCAGGTCCCTCACTGCCTGGCTGCTCTCCAGCCACTCTGTCCCCAACCTGTAACTTTGCATGGGGTTGTTGTGGCCAAAGTGCAGAACCTGGCATTTGGACTTGATCTTCCCATAATGGTTCTGTATTGCTGAGGCAGGGCAATCTAAAGTATATCGTGATCTTATATTTTATCTATTCTTAGTAGCTCAAGGAGGTGCATGAGAGTTCTCCTGACAGACCGAGTAAAGTTTCTTGCAGAATATTTTCCTGGTAGACTTAGCAATTGACATTTCCTATCTCAAATATAACAGTGAAGTTATTGCCCTCTGCAATCAAAAAACTGTCCTTTGAAGCAGGGTTCATCCTACTCTATTTTTGCTGCTTTTCACTTCCATTACATTTGTGAAAACTTTGTATTTATTTCTTGCAAAAGTTTGGGGCTTTGTTCTGTAATGTCTCGGCAAGTAAACCACAGTGCCTTATTTATAGAATCATAGAATCATAGAATGGTAAGGTTGGAAGGGATCTCAAGGATCATCCAGTTCCAACCCCCTGTCGTAGGCAGGGACATCTCCCACTAGCACAGGTCACACAAGGCCTCCTCCACCCTGGCCTTGAACACCTCCAGGGAGGGAGTAGCCACAACCTCCCTGGGCAACCTGTGCCAGTGTCTCACCACCCTCACTGTAAAGAACTTCCTCCTAACATCCAGTCTAAATCTCCCCTTTGCTGGTTCAAACCCACTGCACCTTGTCCTGGCACTGCAAGACCTTGACAATAGTCCCTCCCCAGCCTTCCTGTAGGCCCCTTTCAGATACTGGAAGGCTACTCTAAGGTCTCCTGGAAGCCTTCTCTTCTCCAGGCTGCAGAGCCCCAACTCTCTCAGCCTGTCCTCATAGCAGAGCTCCTGCAGCCCTCTGAACATCTTGGTGATCTCCTCTGGACCCACTCCAACACTTTCGTGTCCTTCCTATGCTGGGGGCTCCAGAACTGCACACCGGACTCCAGGTGGGGATTTCTGCACTGTATGTCATTACATCATTGTAACCTTCTTATGGAGGTGCAAATAATCATGAATTTAGCACCAAATAATGCGTGCTGAAAGACTACTCCTTGGGAAATATTAAATCAGGTCCTTATCACCTGAAGAGAGCTCTGCCTACAGTGAGGCTGAGTTTGCAAAGTCAAATTCTTCCAGGAGCTCAGCTTTCAGACCTGAGGAAAAGTGGGCCTTTAAAACTAAGAAATGTCTAAATTTCCCCCTAGATAGCAATGGATTATCACAGAGTTGGAAGTGTTGATCTCCTTTCAAACACCTGATCATTCATTTTCTTTCGTGCATTTTGGAATAATTGTCCCTGAAGTCTACATTCTTTATGGCTTAATCAATTTTGTGCCACATCTGTGAATTGCCATTTTTATAGAGGTTCAGAGTTGTAAAGCTGTTCTGATACAAGGCTTAATGCCTTTGAAATTACATTATTGCACAAACAGATGTGTCTAAGTAACAGACCTGCAAGCAGAGGACTTGGTATCTCAAGGATTCGTTCTCACTGTGTCATTTGCCTTAATGAAACCCTCTAAGGAGTGACAAATCCAGATAAACAGCAATTAATAATTCACGGTGGCCAGAGGGAAGGAACAGCTGGCTGCACTTCATTGCACAGATCTAACAACTAGCACATAGCTTGGACATAAAACTGAAGGAGACGGTCACTGGCCGATTCTTTCTCTGATCTCTCAGTTGGGGTAAAATGAGTCTGGAAGCAGAAGTGCTTCACAGTATCACCAAGGTTGGAAGAGACCTCAAAGTTCATCAAGTCCAACCCGATACCACAGCCCTCAAGACCAGACCGTGGCACCAAGTGCCAAGTCCAAACCCACCTTGAACACCTCCAGGGACGGTGACTCCACCACCTCCCTGGGCAGCCCTTTCCAATGCCAATTAATCTTTCAGTGAAAAACTTCTTAATAATGATGATGATGATGATGATAACAAGAATAACAACTATTATTATTATTATAACAGTAATAACTATTATTATTAATCATTGTATATTGTATATCATGTAAATATTATATATCAACAAATTACTATATTTGAATATATATTTAATGGTAGCAGAAATAATAATAACAACAACAACATTAATAATGATGATGAGAATAATAATAACCCAACTGAACATGCAAATAATATTTAAAAGCCACATCCATTAGGTAGAGATTTTTCACAGAAAAACAGGTAAAAAAAGACTCAAAGTGTTTCAGAAAGGAAAAACCAGGTTGGGTTTTTCTGTCATTTTTTTGTTAGTTTGGTATATGAGCAACGGTTAAAAATGTTGAACACTCAGCAAGGTTTTTTTTTTTACTAGACAATGCATCTATTTCTGGTCTTCATCTGGAATTAATCCTGTGTTTAATGCTAAGAATTTAACACTCTTGGGCAGCAGTCAGAAACCTGCTGGGAGAGTGCAAGAGGATCAGCTTAGCTCAGATCCTCCGGTAGCAATTTTAGGCTGAATTTTGCCCCAGCAAGAGGGGGGATTAAATATTTACTTAATACAACATCTCTTACTGTTGCTGAGACACTTTTCTTGTTTCAGTGGAGTGAGGACTGCCCCAATTACTGGGATATCAATAGTCTGTTTTGAGGATTCTGGACTTATATCCTCCCCTATTTGGGGAGCAATTTGTTGCCTTTGGTTAATTGTTTTTCTGTAAGCAAGGCTGTTTCTCGTTCCTATGCTTTCCTTTTCCTCTGAATGCATGCATTATTTATTTGCATTTGTCAGAATTCATCTTGTCTTGCAGTGTGCTGAATTATAGATAAACTGGAAGGTTAGGTGAGCTGCCTCAAAGTGCTGAGAGACCTTTGCTATTTTCATCCTGTTGCAGGAAAAAAAACCTGCTCCCTTAAGGTCGTAGAATCACTAAGGTGGGAAAAGCCCTCTAAGATCGAGTCCAACCTTCAGTCAAACTTCAGCATGGCCATTAAACCATGTCCCACAGTGCCATGGCTCATGCTTTTTTAACACCTACAAGGATGCTGACTCCACCACCTCCCTGAACAGCCTGTTCCAATCCCTAACTGCTCTTGCAACAGTGAAAAATTTCCTATTATCCAACCTAACTCATCCTTGGTGCAACTTGAAGCCATTAAGCTGGGGAGGGACTATTGACAAGGTCTTGCAATGCCAGGACAAGGGGCAATGGGTTTAAACTGGCAGAGGGGAGATTGAAACTGGATGGTAGGAGGAAGTTCTTTACAGTAAGGGTGGTGAGGCACTGGAACAGGTTGCCCAGGGAGGTTGTGGCTGCTCCCTCCCTGGAGGTGTTCAAGGCCAGGTTGGAGGAGGCCTTGAGTGAGCTGTGCTAGTGGGAGGTGTCCCTGCTTGTGGCAGGGGGTCGGAACTAGATGATTTTTCAGGTCCCTTCCAACCTTCCTATCCTATGGTTTCCTGGACATCAGGAATTTTTTTTTCACACAATGAATGGTCAGGCATTGGAATGAGCTGCCCAGGGAGGTAATGGAGTCACCAACCCTGGATGTATTTAAAAGTCATTTGGATGTGGTGCTTAGGGATGCGGTTTGAGGGTGCGTCTTGTAGAGTAGGGATATCAGTTGGACCTGGTGATCCTGAGGGGCTTTGCCAACCTGAATGTTTCTGTGATTCTGTGAATTCCTCTCATCCCATCACTAGTTAGGTGGGAGAAGAGATGCTCATTTTGGTGAAAGCCTGGACTCAGCATCCCAGTACAAGGATGTAACTGAAAAATCTTTGCTGCTGACTAGGCTTACAAGTGCCTGTGTGAGCTACCCTAGGTGATCCTGCCTTGGCACTCGATGATCTCTGGAGGTCCTTTCCAACCTCCAAGTTCTGTGATTCTGTATCTCACACACACACACAAGAAGGTGAAAAATGTCTAAGTTTCAGTCACAAGATGGCAATTTAAAGTAGTTGAGGCTTTTATTTCAGAGATATGAAGTCATGAGGCCTCTCCCTGAGCCATTCAGTAGTGAACTAATGTTAAAATAAGATTTATTTTATGGTTTTGTTTTGGGGTTTTTTTTAAGAAAACAGGAGGGTCTGTTAAGCCCCACATTAGCCTTCCTGTTGGCTTGGCTCAGGTAGCACGTTTTTCTCCCAGTCTTCCTTTGAGGAGAGCTTGAGGGAGCTGGGGTTCTTTAGCTTGGAGAAGAGGAGACTGAGAGGTGACCTCATGTAAAAGCTAAGTTCCCCAAAGTGCCATGCCTACAGGTTTTTTGAACACCTCTAGGGATGGTGACTCCCCCACTTCCCTGGGCAGCCTGTGCCAATGCCTGACCAACAGGACAAGTGTGTTGGTCCCAGCAGTGCAAGCCTGGCTGTCTGACTGACCTACAGTCTTCAGCAGAGCTTCCTGATGCTTGTTAGTCCTCAGTGGGCATTGATTTAGGTTCTCTCTCCTTATTCTCCTTAGTAGAAATATTACAAACTTAACTACAGTCAAGAGTTCTACTCCTCTTCCATTTCTGGTGAAAATTTTGGTGAGTGGCATAAGGCTGGAGCCAGACTCTGCCCAATGACAGGGCAAGGGGCAGTAGGTGGAAGTTGAGCCATAGGAAGTTCAATGTGAACATGAGGAGGATTTGTTTCCCTGTGAGGGTGACATAACCTTGGAACAGGATGCCCAGGGGGGTTGTGGAGTCTCCCTCTTCAAAACCCACCTGGATGTGTTTGTGTGTTATCTGGTACAGGAAATCCTGCTCTGCAAAGGGGTTGGACTGGATGATCTTTGGAGGTCCCTTTCAGCCCCTGACATTCTGTGATTCTGTGAGATTTGTGCCCCGTGAAAAGTGTGGCTAGTGCCTCCACAAAGCAGGTAAAGCCTGCAGGTGGGTTTGGGTTTCTTTTTTGGTTGCCTTTATTTATTTACTTACTTCTTTTATTTATTTATTTATTTTCACTCTGTTTGCTCAATGTGCTGTGAAAAAAAGATTCTAAATTTGCAGGTAAAGAAACGTGCTGGGCACTAAATGTTTTGAGTGCCGAGGAAGTAAATTTGACCCCCTCTGAATTCTTGGCAATAAAGCACAAACCACTTCAGAGCTTTTCTCAGGCTGTAACAACAGCAGGGAAGTGCTGGAGTCACTGCTGCAATTCATTGCATCAATTCTTTGGAGCTTGATGTGAAGGGTGTTGTGAAAGGGCTTTAGGTGGTGGGTGGGATGGTAGGAGCTCATTGGTGACACACACAGCCCACGAGCATCTCTCTAGTGAAGTGGCATTTTCAGAGTGGAAGAACAAATCAGCAAGCAGATGTGGTAAGGTCATTTTGACATCCTGTAAAGCTGCTTTTAGTCGGGGATTTCCAAACTTGTTCTGCTGCTGCTGGTGTCCTGGCAGATACAAAATGTAGAGCTCCCTGTAAACATGCAATAGTGTATGGCAACCACAGCAGCTGCAGTTGTAACTAACTATTTCTGAGGTAAAGTGCTGGTACAATTCTGTAGAAAGGGTAATTTAAAACATTCCCCCACCCTGTCCTCAGTCCTTCTGCACCATCCCTCTCTGCCCTCCCACAAATGCTTCTCTGCCATGTGGGTTACTTCTGATTCTTCCAGCTGCTTCTGCTCCCTGGGTACTGATCTTTGTTGATGCGACAGTGCCTTCTGCTCGCGCTTCCTACTGCCTATCAAGAGTCCAGGGGGGAGAAAAGTGATCTCTTTTGTCTGAGAGTTTAAGAATATGACCTACAAAGATCATCACATCCTTTTGCCTGTACCTGCAGGGAGCCCTGCACTGAGCATGTCACTCTGAAGCGTGTGATGAACACCCAGCTCATAGGATCAGAATTGTTTTGGTTAGACAAGACCTTTAGGATCATCAAGTCCAACCATTAACCTAGCACCAATGAGTCATGATTAAACCATGTCCCTTAGCAACACATCTACAAGTCTTTTATATACCTCCAGGGATAGGGACTTAACTAATTCCCTGGGCAACCTGTTCCAGGGCTTTACAACCCTTTCAGTTCCTCTGCCTTTCAACATCTTATAACAACCTTCAAATACAAATTCCTGACACCTCCAACCAGCAGGCAGTTGCAAGTTCAGTTACAGTTACAGTTCAGAAACTTGTAACCCATGGAGTGCCAGAGAACAGTCATTTAATAGCTGTAAGTAATGAAGTTTGTTTTGTAGGGCAGAAAAGCTGGCACTCATAATTTTAAAACCAATGAAATCATGGAATCATAGAATGGTAAGGTTGGAAGGGACCTCAAGGATCATCTAATTTCAACCCCCTGCCATAGGCAGGGACACCTCCCACTACCACAGGTCACTCAAGGCCTTGTCCAAACTGACCTTGAACACCTCCAGGGAGGGAGCAGCCACAACCTCCCTGGGTAACTTGTGCCAGTGTCTCACCACCCTCACCGCAAACAACTTCCTCCTAACATCCAGTTTCAATTTTCCTTCTGCCATTTCAAACCCATTGGTCCTTGTCCTGTCATTGCAAGATCTTGTCAGTAGTCCCTCCCCCAGCCTTCCTGTAGGCCCCTTCAGATACTGGAAGGCTACTATCAGGTCTCCTCGAATCAAGAACCTGCAACATACCTGATGGCTTTGATGGTATTTAAATCAGCTGTCCCACTCTGGACAGCAGCAGTCCAGCACTGCAATGTGCTCTGATTAAAGTTTTCCCATCAGGAGACAGGAATCTTGCCCAGCATTACACATGAAGGATCAGGGAGGGATTTTCCTGTGGTCTACTGACTCTCACCATGGACTGCTTTCATCTTGCCTCCTTTCTTTTGTAGGCACCAAGGAAAAGTATATTTTGACTGCAATTATCAGTACTTCATTCATTGCCAAATCAATATTCTTAGCACTATTTCAATTCTTCCAATGCCAGTTTTCCAGGTACATTGCTTAAAAGCAGGTTATAAACCGTAAACTAAGAAATGACAATAAGCTAACAGCAGCAGTGAAGAACCAGCTGGGTCTAAATTTGCTTTCAGATTTATTAGATTAACATTGTCTATGATGTCAACAGCAGCACCTCAAAAATTACTCCTTTCGGCTAAATAATATATAGAATGAAATTGTCGACCCTTTAAGGTTGGAAAAGTTCTCTAAGATCATCCAGTCCAATCATCTACCCAACACCACCATGGCCATTATAGAATCATAGAATCCTAGAATGGTAAGGTTGGAAGGGACCTCAAGGATCATCTAGTTCCAACTCCCTGCCATAGGCAGGGACACCTCCCACTAGCACAGGTCACTCAAGGCCTCCTCCAACCTGGCCTTGAACACCTCCAGGGAGGGAGCAGCCACAACCTCCCTGGGCAACCTGTGCCAGTGTCTCACCACCCTCACTGTAAAGAACTTCCTCCTAACATCCAGTCTAAATCTCCCCTGCCACTTTAAAACCGTGTCCCAAAGTGCCACGTCCACAGATTACTGGAACACCCTCATGGACGAGGACTCCACCACCCCTCTGAGCAACCTGTTCCAGCGCCTAAGTACTCTTACAGCAAAGAATTTGTTCTTAATGTCCAATCTAATTTCCAATATTGGCTATCCAATAACATCCAATACAGTCTGCCCTGGTGCAAGGTGAGGCCATTTCCTCTTGTTTTATTACCTTTTACTTGGGAGAAGAGACCAACGCCCACCTCCCTACAATGTCCTTTCAGGGCTTTGTGGAGAGTGAGAAGGTCTCTCCTCAGCCTCCTTCTCTGCAGTCTACATCTTATTTCCCTCATGCCCTGGCAGTGACTATCAGAAGAAATATCGGCTTCACCATTTGCTGTCTTTTCCAGCAGGCTCTGCTAGAGAACAGTGCAAAGTCTGCAACAAAGCAAGACTCTGCAAGTCTGCCTCAGACTTGATACAGCTGATCCAGTGTGGCCTGCCCTTGATGACCCTGCTCTGGCAGGGGGGTTGGGCTCAATGATCTCTGGAGGTCCCTTCCAACCCTCCCATTCTGTGCCTTTCAGCAGTATTGATTCAGAGGCATTCTGCTGTTAAGGGCAGTGCAGACATCAAACCGTGAGCCTTTGCACCTCTCTGCCCCTGGCCATCACCTCCCTATTTTTTCTGCAAGAAAGGATCCTCTGGTATCGAATTATTTGTCTTCATCTCCATCCTCGCTTCTCATCTTGAAAATGATTAATTAATTCAGGAGGTTTCTAGAAAAAAAAAAAAGGTTAAAATGTAAAGGTTTTATTTGGTAATGATGCTGTTAATGCTCTGCAGGTTAGATGTGTCTGCATTCATTATAACAGGCTCAGCAGCTGACATGTTCAGCTTCCATTTAATTGACTGCATTTCTTTATTTGTTCTACTTACTGCTTCCATTTCACCCTTCACCAACAGGAACACTATAAAACCTGTTCTTCATGTCTTTAAATTATTTTGCACTTGTACCCATTACCAAGGTACTTCTGCAATCTCCATTTGCAGAATGTACTGAGAAGCCAATGGGAGTTTGATAGGAAAAAAGGTACCACTGGAGGAAGAGGAAAGAAGTTATGACCCTCTTTATTGTACTGAAGGTTGAGCCTTTGGAGCTGACTTCTTTATTTGTGTGTAATAGCATGAGATGCAAATGTGCAAAACCTCCTCACATATGCCTATTAATGTTTGGGTTCCTGGGGTAGAGGCTTTAGTTTGAGGTGCCTCATTATTTAGGTCATAAAATCACAGAATTTTGGGGGTTGGAAAGGCTCTCTGAGGGCATCAAATCCAACCATAACTGCAACGCCACCACGGCCATGAAATCATGTCACAAAGTATCAGGCCCGCAGGTTTCTTGAACACCTCCAAGGACGGTGACTTCACCATCACCCTGGGCAGCCTGTTCCAATCTCTGACCACTCTTATAGCAAAGAATTTGTTCCTCATGTCCAGCCTAAACATCCCCTGGCACAGCTTCAGGCCATTTCATCTTGTTCACCCATCTGATACTAGGCAGAGGAGACCAACACCCATCTCACACCAACCTCCGGCCAGCGAGTTGTAGAGAGCAATGAGGTCTCCCCTCAGCCTCCTCTTTTCCAGACTAACTAACCCCAGTTCCCTCAGCTGCTCCTCACCAGACCTGTTCTCTGGACACCCCACCAGCTTTGTTGCCCTTCTCTGGACACACTCCAGGTATCCAAGTGTAGCTGCAGATGATGTTTCATGAGTCAAATCCTGTGGTCCTGTCATCACTGTGCCTGACCTCTGAAGTCAGTGAGAGGTCTACATGGCCAAAGAAAGTGCTGTGATGTTGTTAGCTAAAAAAATCCCACGTCTCTGGTTTGAGGAAGAGGTGGAGTCCAGGTACCATGATTTAAGGAGCTGCAGAGTGAATTAACCATTCTGAAAATACTGATCAGAGCTCCCTGCTTTTACTGTGAAGTGAACATTCAGGTAATTCCAGTCTTTCCTTTTAACTCTCAGATTAACTGTGCCTATATGTCCAGTTGAAAAAATAAATGCTGGAATCTTTAGTACGTGATTCATTAGATGTACTAAGAAAATAAAGGAATAGATTTTCCTGAAAATCCAGTGCCCAGTATGGTTCCTAGGGAAGTTTCAAATGTTGGTCAACTGTGGAATTAACTGCACTGAAGAGCAGAGCAGACTCATTAGCTGCTACCCTGAGAAAAGGCTGTGATTTCCAACAGCTGGCAAGAAGCACTTCTCCTGACTGGCATCTTCACCAAGCTCCACCCGGGCCACTATCCCACTCCAGCTGTCACAGAAGTCCACCTGCATGTGTCCCTCGGGTCCCAGTCTGGTGTCCCAGGGCCTGATACAAGATTTCAATAGTCCTGAGTCCAGAGGAGTTTCAATATCTAGACAGAACCCTCTGTCATTGAAGGAATCACAGAACTTTAGAACCTTAGAGGTTGGAAAGGACCTGCAGAGAACATCCAGTCCAACCTCCCTGCCAAAGCAGGATCACCCAGGGCAGTCTGCACAGGAATGCATCCAGGAAGGTTTTAAAAGTCTCCAGAGAAGGAGACTCCGCAAACTGTCTGGGCAGCCTGCTCCAGGTCTCTGTCACCCTCACTGTAAAGAAGATTCTGCTCACGTTGAGGTGAAACCTTCTCTGTTGCAGTCTGTAGCTGTTGCTCCTTGGCTTATTGCTGCTGACCAGAGAAAAGAGCTTGGCCCCAGCCACTTGACAGCCACACCTCAGGTATTTATAGACATTGAGCAGATATCTCAGTTTTCTCTTCTCCAGACTAGACATCCCCAGGTTTCTCAGTCTCTCTTCATAGAGGAGATGCTCAAGTCTCCCAAACATCCTTATGGCTCCCCACTGGACTGTCCTCAGCAGGTCTCTGCCTCTCCTGAACTGGGGAGCCCAAAACTGGTCACAGTATTCCAGGTGTGGTCTCTCACCAGGGCACAGTAGAGGGGAACAAGAGCCCCCCTAGACCTGCTGGACACACTTTTCTTGATGCACCCCAGGAAAGCTCTGGCCGATTGTTTTGGGTGGTTTGTTCCAGAGGAGGTTTGTTTTTTGGTTGTTTTTTTTTTTTTTTTTTGGGGGGGTGGGGGTGTTTTGTTTTGAAGAAATCAATTGTTATGTGAGAAAATCATTAAGCGCAGAAACTGGAACCAATTCGTTTTAAAACGACAGGACAAAATAGCTGGGATATAGGAGAGTTAGATGCTCAAGACATTAAATGTTGTGCTGTCCTAGGTTTGAATTTCCATTTCTTTGCCTTTCTAACTTCCATTATAATGTTAGATTTGCTCATTTCCATTCATATCTTAAACCTGGCAGGACCATTGTGATCACCCAGCCTGATTTCCTGCATGAAAAAAAAAAAAAAATTAAAATAGGGGAAAAAAAAGAGAATGCAGGCATCAGAACATTAGCATGTAATTTCTGTCTCAGGCTCACAGGCAGCAGAGAATGTATTTTTCAAAGAGATTTCATCTTGATCCTAATATTAAAAGGCAAATGCAGAAACCAGGCTGAGAATGAAGACTTTGCAAAGCCTGTGTCTAACTCATTACTTCCACCCTAAAGTTTTCAGCTTCCAGGCATTTCTTCCCTTTGTCTATACATTCTAACCTGCAGATAAATGACACTCCATTGTTTCTGACAGCTGGAAATGTTTTGCCAGCCACAGATTCTCACCACTCTCCTCCCAGTGAGTTTGTTTTCCTCTGAGTAGGAGGAAGAGCATTGAAGGAATTCGCTGCACCGTTAGCGATTTTCAGCAGACTTCTTTGGGTGTGTGGCCGTTTGAGTTAGATTCCTACCTCAGACATAAAAAAAAAATTCAAAACAGAGAAACTTGGAGGTGGAAGCTCTGAGGTGAACATTCTGGCGATAGGCCATATAATGGCAACAACAGCTAAGTTAATATCATTTCATTGGAGCATCAAGAACTTTATATCTGGAAGCACAGCTTGGACCTTCCCCTTGCTGCTTCCGCTGCTTGGCCTGCGCCTGCTGCTATCTTCCCCTGCTGCTGTTTTGGCTGCTGCTGCTGCTGCTTTTGCTGCCACTTGACCCCTTCCCCACCTTCCCTCAGGTTATTATATTCTTGTAGTAGATGCATTTCCCCCTATACTGTTACATTTTGTTTAAACTATAAGAAATATATATTTTTTTTCCCCCTGAATTCACCAAAAAACCCCAATACGTGTTGTGGTGAGTTTATTCTACCAGGGGAGGGATCCACCCTAATCTGGTACATTAATTTCACATTTCATACAAGCCTTTCCAGACAGCTAAGAGGGATTGCTGGTTTTCATGGGCATCATCGTGCCTCACTTACCCTTGGTTATTATATCTGATGGATAAATGGAACTGGATTGGAGCAGGCAGTGGAGTCACCATGCCTGGAGGTGTTCAGCAAAGGCATGGAGGTGGCACTCGGGGACATGTTTTGATGGCCATGGTGGTGTTGGGTTGAGGGTTGGACCGGATCATCCTCAAGGGCTTTTCCAACTGAAAAAAAAAAAAAGTGATTCTGCAAAGAGTAAAATCAGGTTACCTCAGTACCTTGGGAGTAAGCAGCTAGTCGTAGACAGCATCTAAAATCCAGCTCAGGTAACTTCACTTCTCTCTTTTAAATTGCTTTCAGCAACATGCTGCTATCAGGACAGAGGCACCCACATCCATCTGCTTATGTTTATAGCTATTCTCAATCACTTTTTGATATTAACCAGGGAATTCTGGTATTTGAATAGCCTGTAATTACTCACAGAGCAGCACTCTGCCTTCGTCATCAGGGCTCTTATTAATGTTTGTGGTACCTACATCACTGCACTCAGACTCGGGGCTGAGACTCACCACTGAGGCACACAATGTAAATGAGGCAGAGTCACAGAATGCATGAGATTGGAAGGGCCTCTGTGAGCAGCCCACTCATCAAATCTCTCCAGTTTAGAGAGAAGGATGTTGCGGGGGACAGCGTCGTAGGCTTTGCAGAAGTCCAGGTAGATGACATCTGTGGGTCTTCACTTGTCCTCTGAAGTAGTCACAGCATTGTAGAAAGGTGCTAAAGCAGGTTCAACTGGAACAGGTTGCACAGGAACAGGCCACAGAATCACAGAATCAACCAGGTTGGAAAAGATCTTCGAGATCACCAAGTCCAACCTATCACCTAACACTTTCTAATCAACTAAATCATGGCACTAAGTGCCCCATCCAGCCTCCTTTAAACACCTCCAGAGATGGGGACTCCACCATCTCCTCAGGCAGCCCATTCCAATGCCAATCTCTCTTTCTGCCGAGAACTTCTTCCTAACATCCAGCCTAAACCTTCTCTGGCACAACTTGAGACTGTGTCCCCTCATTTTGTTGCTGGGTGCCTGGGAGAAGAGCCCAATCCCATCTGGTTACAACCTCCCTTCAGGTAGCTGCAGAGAGCAATGACGTCTGCCCTGAGCCTCCTCTTCTGCAGGCTGCACACCCCCAGCTCCCTCAGCCTCTCCTCACAGGGCTGTGCTCTTGGCCCCTCCCCAGCCTTGCTGCCCTTCTCTGGGCACTCTCAAGCACCTCAACATCTCTCTTGAATTGAGGGGCCCAGAACTGGACACAGGACTCAAGGTGTGGCCTAACCAGTGCTGAGCACAGGAGCAGAAGGACTGCCCTGGTCCTGCTGGCCATACTGTTTCTGATCCAGGCCAGGATGCCATTACCGTTGGGCCATGGGCTACCCAGGGAGGTGGTGGAGTCACCGTCCCTGGAGTTTGGACGTGGCACTTGGTGCCATGGTCTGGTCTTGAGGTCTGTGGTGGCAGGTTGGACTTGATGATCTTTGAGGTCTCTTCCAACCCTGGTGATACTGTGATACTGTGATACTGTGACCTTCTTGGCCACCTGGGCACACTGCTGGCTCATGTTCATCTGTTGACCAGCACCCCCAGGTCCCTCTCTGCCTGGCTGCTCTCCAGCCACTCTGTCCCCAGCCTGTAGCACTGCATGGGATTGTTGTGGCCAAAGTGCTGATCCTGGCACTTGGACTTGTTAAAACTCAGGCAGTCTCCAAAGAAGAAAACTCCACAAGTTCTCTGGGCAGCCTGGTCCAGTGCTCCAGCACTCTTAAATTAAAAAAAGTTTCTCTTTAAGTTCAATCTGAACCTTTTGTGTTCTAATTTGCCCCTCATTGCCCCCTGTCCTATCACTGGGGACCACTGAGAACAGCCCAGCCCCACTGACATGACCTCTGCCCTTTAGCTATGAATCAGCATTGATAAGTTCCCCTCTCAGGCTGCTCTCCTCCTGGCTAAAGAGCCCCAGAAGCAAGTCCCACTTTGTGCACACGAGAAGTATCAGAAGGTTGTGTGCTGTAATTAAAATGTTTGTTGAAAACCGACAAGATGTTTGAGCTTGAAATGCAATTACACTGCTGTGGGAGGCAGCAGTTAGAGTTGTTCTGCTTGCTGCTGACTCTGGAAGCGGTATTTAAGATAGATTTGATATTGGCTAGGTGATGTCTATAGCGTCTCAGTGAGAGATGGCTTTTTACAGTGCCACAGAGGAACCCATGAGTGCATCAGAACCACAAGGTAGTCACCTAATTACAGAGCAGGTACAGTGTTATTAGTGACGTGTCCTTCAAAATGGACCCATAATTATGCATGAAGATCACTCCAAGAAACACTTAATTGCATCACTTATTGCTAACGACTCCTTGCTACCAGCATGCTGTTGAGTGATAAAAGGAGTTCTTCCCCACATGCTCCAGGGTCCTGTAATATGTCAAATCTATGCCAGGACAGAGCTGGAGGGAAAGAATCTGCTTGTGGCAAGGGCTCAGAGACAGCTCTGAGAAGAAGATATTTTGTCGAGCAGCAAGGGGAACTGCTTGTCTGGGGCTGCTGGCTCAAAAGATGTCCTCTCTTAAAAGCCAAACTCATCATTCTTTGGACTTCTCTTAGAAGCAAAAGTTCTCCTGATAATTCTTGGCATGCTTTGGAGTTCTCTTGCAATCAAAACCTCTCAATAATCCTTCATAACCTTTGGATTTCTCTTAGAAGCAAAACCTTTCCCAGTAACCTTTGATATCTTTTGGATTTCCCTTAAACACAAAACTTTTCTTAATAACCTTTGATATTCTTTGGCTTTCTCTCAACAGCAAAACTTTTCCCAATAATCTTTGATGCTCTTTGGATTTCTCTTGAAAGCAAAACTCCCCCAAATCATAGAATGGTAAGATTGGAAGGGACCTCAAGTATCATCTGGTTCCAACCCCCTGCCATAGGCAGGGACACCTCCCACTAGTCTCAATTCTTCAGTTTCTCCTAAAAGCAGAACTTCTTCCCATGGTCCTTCATATTATTTGGATTTCTCTCAGAGGCAAAGCCCTCGACAATAACATTTGAATTTGTCTTAAAAGCAAAACTTCTCCCAATAATCCTTGATGTACTTTGCAGTTCTCTTCCAATCAAAGCCTCCTGATAATCCTTGGTAATCTCTGGATTTTTCTCCCAAGCAAAACTTTTCCCAATAATCCTTGATGGTCTTTGGATTACTCTTAAAAGCAGAACACCTCAAAATCCTTTATGACCTTTGGCTTTCTCTTAGAAGCAATGTTTCTCCCTATGATCCTTGACAAAAGAAGGACTTGGAACTGTTGGAGCGAGTCCAGAGGAGAGCCACGAAGATGCTCAGAGGGCTGCAGCAGCTCTCCTATGAGGACAGGCTGATAAAGTTGGGGCTCTGCAGCCTGGAGAAGGCTTCCAGGAAACCTTGGAGTCGCCTTCCAGGAACTGAAGGGGACTGCAGGAAGGCTGGGGAGGGACTATTGACAGGGTCTTGTAATGAGAGGACAAGGGGCAATGGGTTTGAACTGGCAGAGGGGAGATTGAAACTGGATGTTAGGAGGAAATTCTTTAGAGTGAGGGTGGTGAGACACTGGCACAGGTTGCCCAGGGAGGTTGTGGAGCACAGAATCACCCAATGTGATCTGTGATTCTGTGCTCCACAACCTCCCTGGAGGTGTCCAAGGTCAGGTTGGATGAGGTCTTGAGTGACCTGTGCTCGTGGGAGGTGTCTCTGCCCACGGCAAGGGTGTTGGAACTGGATGATCTTTGAGGTCCCTTCCAACCTAAACCATTCCATGATTCTAAGATTCTGTGGATTTTCTTTCTTCAGGTGTCAGAGATGCAGCAAGTGAAAGAAGCTGCCAAACACGGAGGTTCCAAAGCAGATGGCACAGCCAGAAACTGGTTTGAACATTCCATGGAGAGTTCATAGCCTTGTGTGTTCAGATTCACATATTCTTCTGGTCTACTCTGATCTATTCCATGATCTGGGTGAGGGCATTGAGGGCACCCATGGGAAGTTTCCAGATGACACTGATCTGGGTGGCTGTGTCGATTTGCTAGAGGGTAGGGAATCTTTACAACGGGATCTGGCCAGGTGAGAGCCATGGGCCGAGGCTCATTGCATGAAGTTCCACAAGGCAAAGCACCAGGTCCTGCACCTGGGTCACAACAACCCCATGGTGAGCTGCAAACTTGGGGATGTGTGGTTGGAAAGCTGCAGCTCAGAGAGGGACCTGGGGGTTTTGATTGGCAGTTGAGTGAACATGAGCCAGCAGTGCCCAGGTGGCCAAGAAGGCCAATGGCATCCTGACTCGTATCAGAAACATGATGGGCAACAGGGACAGGGAGGTGATCATCCCCCTGTGCTCAGCACTGGTGAGGCCACATCTCACATGTGTTCAGTTTTGGGCCCTGCACCCCAGAAAGGACATTGAGAGGCTGGAATGTGTCCAGAGAAGGGCAAGAAGGCTGGTGAAGGGCCTGGAGCACCTGGGCTATGACAAGGGTTTGAGGGAGCTGGGGGTGTTCAGTCTGGAGAAGAGAAGGCTGAGGGCAGACCTCATTCCTCTGTACAACTACTTGAAGGGAGGTTGGAATGAGTAGGGTTCAGGTTCTGCTCCTTGGTGTCAAGAGACAGTACCAGAGGAAATGGTTTTAAGCTGCACCAGAGGAGGTTCAGGCTGGTTGCTAGGAAATATTTCTTCAGAGAAAGGATTCTCAGACACTGGAATTATCTGCCCAGGACAGTGGTGCAGTCACCATCCTCAGGGGTGTTCAAGCACCCGATACTCAGGGACACGGTGTAGTGGTGACTTCTCAGTGCTGGCTTGAGGTTGGACTGGATGACCTTGGAGGTCTCTTCCAACTGGATATGCTCTGTGGTTCCATGAAAAGACCTCTAAGGTCATCCAGTCCAACCATCAACCTGATACCACTACGACCACAAAGCTACATCCCAAAGTGCCACATCTAGACATCCTCTGAATACCTTCAGGGATGACGATGATGATGATGATGATAATGATGATTGTATTTGCAGTCAGTCCCATAACTCCTTCTGACAGTTTATTCTGGAAGTTAAACTGTGTCTTTGAGCAACTGCCTGGGGAATCCAAATAAACAAAGAGAATCTGATGGCTCTCCAGATGCTTTCTCAAAGAGTCTTAGGAGCCAGGAGCAACTCCCGTCACAGCTGACAAAATAAATGATGCCACCACTGGCTGGGAGTTGCAGCTTTGGATCTTGCAGCTGGGAATGTACTGTGGGTGTGAGACCCCACATGCTGCAACTCAGTCTCTCTTCTGAGTGTGAAGACACGGGGAGACCCCTGTGCTTGCATCCAAACTGAAGTCAGTGGCTTGGAAAAAGAGCTGTTTCAGTGCCGTTTTGCAGTCAGCTAGGCTAGGGCAGGGAAAAGCTGCCTGCAGCTTCTTACCAGATGATTTCCACACAAGGAAAAAAAACCAAAACCAAACAAACCAACACCCCCCCCCATCCAAAAAAAAACCCAAAAAAACCCAACAAACAAACAGAACAACAAACCCAAGCCAAAGAAAACCAACTTGGAAAAAAGAGTGGAGAAAAAAATTGAATTAAATTTAAAGCAAAATTTTTTAGTAGCTACACACAGGAGGAAAAAAAAAAAGATATTTCTTCTGAGCTATGGAGTTTCTTCTAATGCAATGGAGAAAGAAGTTGGTAACAGTTATTAACAGAAGTTAATCGGGAGGTTTGTGTGTCTCTGCAGTAGCATCCCTGAGAATGTGTGATGTCAAGGAGTGGAAACAATCTGGGGTGAAGATGTCTGCAGGAGGGAAAGGAAGCAGAGCATCTTCAATTCACACAGTGCTGTGGTGGTGAGGCTTTTCATGTACACCAGATCCCTTCTATAGCAGTGACCTAAGGAAAAAATGAAGGCAAATGGCTGAAAGGGAAAGGGGAATGTGCTTTAGAAGGGGGCCAAGAAGTGTGTGCTGTGGAATTACAGTCTGACTGTAAAGGATCTCTTGCCATGATGTTGTGGTCATGTGTTGGCAGCTGATCTGCTCTCTCTCCGGTGTTAACGTTGCCATATGTGGGACTTTACAGCTGCTAACCTGGTGGCTTTTTATAGAATCCTAGAATGGTAAGGTTGGAAGGGACCTCAAGGATCATCTAGTTCCAACCACCCCCTGCCATAGGCAGGGACACCTCCCACTAACACAGGTCACTCAAGGCCTCGTCCAACCTGACCTTGAACACTTCCAGGGAGGGAGCAGCCACAGCCTCCCTGGGCAACCTGTGCCAGTATCTCACCACCCTCACTGCAAACAACTTCTTCCTAACATCCAGTCTAAATCTCCCCTCTGCCAGTTCAAACCTATTGCCCCTTGTCCTGCCATTGCAAGACCTTGTCAATAGTCCCTCCCCAGCCTTCCTGTAGCCCCCTTCAGGTACTGGAACGCTACTCTAAGGTGTCCTGGAAGCCTTCTCTTCTCCAGGCTGCAGAGCCCCAACTCTCTCAGCCTGTCCTCATAGCAGAGCTGCTGCAGCCCTCTGAGCATCTTGGTGGCCTCCTCTGGACGTGCTCCAACAGTTCCATGTCCTTCATGGAAATTCCTTCCTTCCTTCCTTTCTTTTTAGTTGACAAGAAATATTTTGATTGGCATCTTCAGTTCATCCAGGTTCTGTCACCTCTGATTGTCTCAGATGGTACCAATTTAATAAGCAGGCTTGTTATTCTCCTTCTACCACCCTGCTCTTCATCTTCTTGGCTCTGTCTGTTCTGCCCTTAGCACCCAAATTAGATGCTTTGCCTCCTACACCCCTGTCTGCTGCCTAGTGCTTAAAGCATGGCTGACAACTGCTGCTGCTTGCAATAGCCTAGGGAATTCATGAAGCATCTGTCTTAGAGAGTCAGTCAAGCCATACCCTAAATGGGCATAGATGGCAGATATTGACATGGGGTTCACTATTTCTTTCCTTCTCTCTGCCTACACTTCCCTGCCTGTCAAATTTCAGAGTTCCTTCTCTCTCAGCCTGTCCTCACAGCAAAACTGCTGCAACCCTTTGAACATCTTTGTGGCCTCCTCTGGACTTGCTGCAACACTTCCATGTCCTTCTTGTGTTGGGGGCTCCAATACTACACACAGGACTGCAGGTGGTGTCTGAGGAGAGCAGAGCAAAGGGGTGGAATCCCCTCCCTTGCCCTGCTGGCCACACTGCTCTTGATGCAGCCCAGCACACAGTTGCTGTCTGAGTTGCACTCGTGCTGCAGGCTCATGTTGAGATTTTCATCACCCTAGACACCCTATTCCTTAAGGCTACTCTCAGCCATTCACCACCCAAGGAAGGGATAAAGAAAAGGAAGAAACGACAGGACAAGGGGCAATGGGTTTAAGTTGTCAGAAGGGAGATTTAGACTGGATGTTAGGAGAAAGTTGTTTGTAGTGAGGGTGGTGAGACACTGGCACAGGTTGCCCAGGGAGGTTGTGGCTGCTCCCTCCCTGGAGGTGTTGAAGGCCAGGTTGGAGGAGGCCTTGAGTGACCTGTGCTAGTGGGAGGTGTCCCTGCCTATGGTAGGGGGTGGAACTGGATGATCTTTGTGGTCCCTTCCAACCTTACCATTCTATGATTCTATCTCCACAATACTTTCTCTTCTACTCAACAGTATAAACCATGGTATTGCTTCCCATTTGTGTCAAAGCCTCTTTCTGCTGCTGTGGGAAGTTAAAAAGGTGTCAAATGATTGCTTGGGAAGTTAAAAAGGTGTCAAATGATTGCTCTCACCCTCAGTTCACAACTGACCTTCTTCATAGGATGCATGAAGAAGGTCACCTTCAGGAGGATGCAAAGGCAACTTGGTGAAAATAAAAGTGAAGTCCATTACGTGAGCTTCATGCTGATAATGAATCCCTGCATGAAGTTAGTCACAGTCACCTTAAGAGCCACAGTGATTTAAGTTACTCTTGCTAAACTCTTATTTTTGGCACCAGCAGTGGTTCCCAGTCAGACACTTGAACCCTGTTAAAGTTCTTCCCTCACCCACACTCTATTCTCAGGGGATTGTTTCATTGTATTAACTCTGCTTTAACTCCTGCTCTGCAAAATTCCATCTGAAACATATTCCTCGCTGACACTCTAGTCCTGGAATTCTGCTGTGCCATTGGCTTCATTTTTTCCTGCAGGGACCGTTGGAGTTAGGACAATCTTCTCCAGTCCTACAAATGAGAGGGAAAAACACCTTTGAGGAGGTTTTTTTTTTCCCCCGCTAAAAGACTGACCCTCTTAATTACTACCTGTTTGCACAGCAAATAGGGGGAAAAGGATTCTGTTAAGAATGGTTGCTTTTCTTCCTAAGAGGATATAAAACATCGTTTTGGGTTGAAATTATCCACCAGATAGTTTCTTTTCTTCTCACAATATAGCTTGGAGGGGGCCATATAGAGCAAAGTTAGGGAGACTAAGCCTTGCTTTGAGATATGCTTTCTTTTTAGGTGTTTCTTTTGATGCAAGCATGGGTTTTCCCAAGTCACAGCAGGACACCAGTGGAAACTGGCTTCCTAAATACCTTTGCAAATCAAAGTGCAGCTGTAAGTGAAAGGCAATGGCCAGCCCACGCCCAGCCCCTCGTGTCCCTGAAAATTTCCCTCGCCGCTCATTCGAACGTGAAAGTGTGAAGGGAAAATTGAGGCTGTTACACATTTAGAGTTCAGTAAAGCACTTGGCACTGTGCTTTGTGAAATCTTACTGCTAAATTAATTCAGATTGGCTTGGATAGCAGCAGACTCATGTGGGCTGAAAGCTGCCTGACAGATTGTAAACATGTGGCAGTGATGAAGAATTCTTCTCCGGTGCTAGCGGTAGCTGTCTAGTGGCACACACTGCAGGACTGCAGCTGATCAAACCTCATTATATTATATCAAGAGCATGAACAACTTCAATATTAGCTTAAAAAGGAGACCCAAGTCTGGGAGAAAAAAAGAAATTATGTAACCTATTGGTTTGCACAGGTATGTTAATCTTTTTGAGGTCTAGAGATTAAATGTCCTAAAAACAGTAGAAACACAACAGGTGAGAAATGAAATTCTCTTGGACTGAAATAAAGTAAAATAAATAAAATCAGACAAACTCAACAATAAAAAAAGCAAGGAATTCTTCTCCAGTGCTAATGAGAGCTGTCTAGTGGCACACACTGCAGGGACTGCAGCTGATCAAACCTCGTTGTATTATATCAGGAGCATAAACACCTTCAATATTAGCTAAAAAAGGAGACCCAAGTCTGAGGGGGAAAAAATTATATAGGTTTGTACAGGTATGTTAATCTTTTTGAGGTCTAGAGATTCCGATTCCTAAAAATAGTAGAAATACAAGAGATGAGAAACAAAACTCTCTTGGACTGAAATAAAGTAAAATAAACAAAATCAGACAAACCAAAGGACTCAACAAGAAAAAATGCAAGGAGGGGCAAAAGAGCAGAGGAGTGTCTGCAAGTACCTGAAGGGACTTTGTGGTGAGGGTGGAACTGGTTATCTTCTCACAGCTAGTTGGAGACAGAACCAAGGGGAATGGCCTCAAGATGAATCTGGGAAGGTTTAGTTTAGATATTAGGAAAAAGTTTTTCATGGAGAGAGTGGTCAGGGACTGGAATGAGCTGCCCAGGGAGGTGATGGAGTCACCAACCCTGGGTGTGTTTAAGGTTGGTTTGAATGTGGTGCTTAGGGATATGGGTTAAGGTGAATCTTGCAGAGTAGGGTTCTAGGTTGGACTTGGTGATCCCGAGGGGCTTTGCCAACCTGCATGTTTCTGTGATTCTGTGCTACAATTTATTGACACTATTCGAGTGCAGTATGCAAAATTTTGCAATATGATACAGGAAAGTTGGGTGAAAGTTTGACCTGATGACTTTAGAGGTCTTTTCTGACCCCATCAGTTTCATAACAATCAGTTTCATCTCCAACGTATTCAGCTTCACAGAGTGGTCAGGAACTAGTTTAGAAATTGAACTTTACTCACACACACAAAAAAAAAGTCCCAAGAGTGTCTAGGTTAAGCCCCCTAATTAGTACAATTTACCTTTAGACATTTCCATTACTACTCCTATTTTTATTTTTTTTTCAGAGATGTGGAAAATAAAGTCAGGCCTTGGCCAAATAACCAATTTACTTTTAGCCTGGGCTGGCAAGGAAGAGAGGTTTGCTTGTTAATCATCACCCATTACTGCTTAGCCAGCTGAAAAGGGCTCTGAATATGTCGCTCTTTGCTTTCCAGCACTAATGCTGTAAATTGAGAATAATTAAAGAGAATCCATGGTGTAAGAACTAGAGCTTGGGATGCTGCAGTTTATTTTCACTGTGGCCAAATAGATGCACTTGCAAAGGGAAAAAACAAACAAACAAACAAACAAACAAACTTAGAATTATGAATTCTTTATTTTATTTTTTCCTCCTTTTCTCTTTTCTGTTTTTTCTTTCTTTTCTTTCTTTTTTTTTTTTATTTTTTCCCCTCCTCTTTTTATTTAGTTTGTTCTTTTTTACCCTGTTTCTTCTTTGTTTTCCTCTTTCCAACCTTTTACTTCCCCACCTTTTCCCCTTCTCCCCCGTTTTACTTCCCCACATTTTCCTCTTCGCCCCCCTTTTACTTGTCCACCTTTCCCCCTTCTCCCCCCTTTTACTTCTCCACCTTTTCCCCTTTTCCCCTCTTTTCCCTTCTCCCCTCTTTTCCCTTCTCCCCCCTCTTCTACATTTTCTCTTTTGCTGGCTTCCCCCCTTTCCCTGTTATCCTTCCCCTTTCCCCTTTCTCTCCCTTTCCGCTTTCTCTCCCTTTCCCCACTTCCCCCTTTATCCCCTTTTATCCCCTTTTCCCTCCTCTCTCCTTTCTCCCCTTTCATCCTTCCTCTTTCCTCCTTTTTCCTCCCTTTCCCCTCTTTTCTCTCCCTTTGC
>VWZE01001203.1:13538-29050 GCA_013396675.1 Eubucco bourcierii | reverse complement strand
CCCCTTTTCTCCCCCCCTCCCCACTTTTGCCTTCCATTTTCCCTTTATCATCCAAGGACAAAGGTCTAGTGAGGTAAAAACATACTTAAAGTGTATAAACCAAATTGCAGAGTGATAAAGAAACTGCAAATAAGCTACTAAAGCAAACAACCTTCAGCTGGATCATTCCCTCATGCTTTTTCCCAGTTAACACAGATTCTTCTCCCCCATCCAGCATTTTGATGGCAATTTTCTGCTTTCATTATTTGCTTTTCATGGTACTTTTTTTGGTGTTTGTTTGTTAGTTAGTTTTGTTTGGTTATTTTTTTGTGGTTTTTCGGTTGGTTGGTTTTTGGTTTGGGTTTTTTTGGTTTGGTTTTTTGGGTTTTTTTTTTTTTTTTTTTTTGGAGTGTGTGTGTTTTGGTTTGGTTTTGTTTGGTTTCTACTTAAATGAGAGGAGAGCTCTGTCAGTTTAACCAGACTGAAGTTTTGTCCTTGCCTGTAGACCTGCTTGGAAAAAAAAGGGATGTGCTTAGTCACTCCGGTTTAATCTTGCTGAGTGGCTTTGGGAACCAGGAAACTGAGGCTTCAGCAGAGCTGCTGGAAAGCTGCAAGACCAGCTCAGCCTGGAATAGGAAAAGGGAATGCCTATGAGCTGACCACTGGTCTGCTGGAGAGGGTGAAACACCATCCTTGGAGCCGTGTGCTGCCTTGCTGCTACCTGGAGTCACCAGGAATGCAACCAGCTGAAAAGATCCTGCCTTTGTACCCCATCCAAGGAGCAGGATTCAAGCTTGCAGACCAGAAAGCTTCCCTGTGCCTCCAGCAGGCACTCAGATTGTCTTAAAAATGCTAGGTTTGTAGAAGAGGAGCTGTTGTTTTGTGAGATTGGAGCTTTTGCAGGAAGGAGGAACCGGGGAACTCTAGGCCAGTCAGTCTCATCTCTGTCCCTGGTAAGAACATGGAGCAGATCCTCATGCAGGTACTACTGAGACAGGAGAATAGTGAAGAGGTGATTGGGTACAATCAGGATGGCTTCACCAAGGGCAAATCCTGCCTGACCAACCTGGTGGCCTTCTATGAACAGGTCACAACATTAATAGATGAGGGACGAGCAACTGATGGCATTTACCTGGACCTGAGCAAAGCCTTTGACACCGTCCTGAACCACGTCCTGGTCCCCAAACTGGTGAGACATGGGTTTGATGGGTGGACCACCAGATGGATAAAGAACTGGCTTGATGGCTGCACCCAAAGAGTGGCTGTCAATGGCTCCGTGTCCCAGTGGAGGCAGTGACAAGCAGAGTCCCTCAGGGATCAGTCCTGCGACCAGTCTTGTTCAACACCCGTGTCAGTGCCATGGGCAGAGGCATTGAGTGCAGCCTCAGCAAGCTTGCTGACAGCCCCAAGCTGTGTGGTGCGGCAGACAGGCTGGAGGGCAGGGATCCATCCAGAGGGACCTGGACAGGTTGGAGAGGTGGGCACAAGCCAACCTCATGAGGTTCAAAAAGTTCGAGGGCAAGGTCCTGCAGCTGGGTCAAGGCAATTTCAAGCACAAATACAGGCTGGGCACTGCCTGGCTGGAGAGCAGCCCTGAGGAGAAGGACTTGGGGGTGCTGGTGGACGAGGAGCTGAAGATGAGCCAGCAGTGTGCACTTGCAGCCCAGACAGCAACCAGAGACTGGACTGTGTCAGAAGTGTGGCCAGCAGGGCAAGGGAGGTGATTCTCCCCCTCTGCTCTGCTCTGCTGAGACCTCACCTGGAGTACTGCATCCAGTTCTGGTGCCCCTGGGACAAGAGGGATGTGGAGATGCTGGAGTGTGTCCAGAGAAGGGCCACGAGGATGCTCAGAGGGCTGGAGCTGCTCTGCTGTGAGGACAGACTGAAAGAGTTGGGGCTGTGCAGTCTGGAGGAGGCTCCCAGGTGACCTTGTGGCCTTCCAGTATCTGAAGTGGGTTACAAAAAAGCTGGGGAGGGACATTTTAGGCTCTCAGGTAGTGTCAGGATTCGGGGGAATGGAGCGAAGATGGAGGTGGGGGGATTCAGACTGGATATGAGGAGGAAGTTCTTCAGCATGAGAGTGGTGAGAGCCTGGAATGGGTTGCCGAGGGAGGTGGTTGAGGTCCCATCCCTGGAGGTGTTTAAGGCCAGGCTGGATGAGGCTGTGGGCAGCCTGATCTAGGGTAGGGTGTCCCTGCCCATGGCAGGGGAGGGTGGAACTGAACAATTCTTGTGGACCCTTCCAACCCTGACTGATTCTATGATTCTGTGATTCTATGATTCTGTGATTCTATGGTTCAATGATTCTGAGTTTCTGCGCCTGGGATTGCTCCTCACAGCCTGCAGAATTGTCCTGCATGTCACTTATCACAGAATCACAGAAACATTCCAGTTGGAAGAGACCCCCAGGATCATGAAGTCCAACCATTATCTCTACTCCACAAAGTTCACCTTTAAACCATATTCTCAAGCACACAAAAGACTTTTAAACATATTTTTTGTGTTCATCGTAGAATCACAGAATGAGTTAGGTTGGGAGAGACCTCTGAGAACATCTCCTCCCACCTCTCTGGTGCCTCCCTCCCATCACTGCCCTTGCATGATCAGGCACACTTCCCAAATTGACAACATCTTGTGCTCACAGGAGGTGATTTTTAAGGAATTGTGCTCAGTTCGCTGTCACTTGAGTAGCACTGAGAGGTGTAAGGGTTCTGTGGTTCCATAAGGACAGTATGTAGGGGTTCCCACCAGGCTGGCACCTCACAAGCAGAGACAAAAGCAGAGAGATGTTCACTTCTCTTGCGTGCAGATTTGCTGGTGTAAATATGAGAAGGGACACAGCAAACTGTGCTAGCGAGTGGGAGGAGTGGGAGCTGGGGCAGGGAAGGATAGAAAAACCCAAGATACTGGGGATTGCAAGGTGGTGGCTGCTGGTCAGAAATCAATTTTGTGAGGCATTTCAAGACAGTGAGGTTATTGGTCTTCAGTGTCAGAGTGACATGAAGGCTTTCTGGATGTTTGGATGATCTTAAAGTCCTTTTCCAACCGAAATCACAGTATCACCAAGGTTGGAAGAGACCTCAAAGCTCATCAAGTCCAAGCCATTACCACAGCCCTCAAGACCAGACCATGGCACCGAGTGCCACGTCCAAACCTGCCTTGAACACCTCCAGGGACGCTGACTCCACCACCTCCCTGGGCAGCCCATTCCAGCAGTCAATGACTCTCTCAGTCAACAACTTTTTCCTCACCTCCAGCCTAAACTTCCCCTGGCACAGCTTGAGACTGTGTCCTCTTGTTCTGGTGCTGCTTGCCCGAGAGAAGAAAGCAACCTCCCCCTGGCTACAACCACCCTTCAGGTAGTTGTAGACAGCAAGAAGGTCTCCCCTGAGCCTTCTCTTCTCCAGGCTAACCAATCCCAGCTCCCTCAACCTCTCTTCATAGGGCTGTGCTCCAGGCCTCTCCCCAGCCTCGTTGCCCTTCTCTGGACACGCTCAAGCACCTCAATGTCCTTCTTAAATGGAGGTGCCCAGAACTGGACACAGGACTCAAGGTGTGGCCTAAGCAGTGCAGAGTGCAGGTGGAGAATGAACTCCCTGCTCCTGCTGGCCACACTATTCCTGAAAAAAATAGTTCTGTGATTCTGTGTTTCACTAAAACATAGAGAAGAAGTGGCTGTTTTCTGTTACTCAGCAATTTGCTTAGTGGCCCTTGCAGGCTCAGCCTCCAGTTTGGATTAAAATAAGGCTTTTTTGGCAGGTTTTACCCCGTATTGCTCAGGCAGAATAAGGAATTAAACCCCAGATTTTCCTGCTCTAGATTTGCACCTGAATTAGGTCAGTGAGTGAGGGGCCCTTCTCAGCTCCTGCAAGATTTTTTTTCTTGGGGATAAAGGCATTTTTCAACTGTCTTTCCTTTTTTATTTTCATGTTGCTGTGTGGAAAGTACCAGCAGCTGGGTGTGTACTGGAGTGGCAGAGAGAGCTCACAGCAGCTCTGGGCATCAGTTGCCCAGCACTGCTCCGTGTGTGACAACAGATCAGGGTATTTTTACTTGCTCAGCTCGTTGCATGAAGCTAGATGATGGATACAAAGCTCTGCTTAGCTGTTTCCAAGACTACTGCTATGTTAATGAAAACAGTCATCCAGGAAAGAGACAAAACCCTAAACGACCTTCAGAAGCACAAAAAAATTAACAGAAGTGTCAAACCCAACAATTTAGAGTGCAGAACAAGTTAATCATTATTTGTTAACAAACCTCTAAGGAAGTTGCAGAGGTTATGTAACTTAGGGGACCTCATCAGCACCAGAAGGAAAAGAAAAATGATGTTCTGAGAATAATTGATTGCATTGGACCCCTTAGTGAGGGTCAGACAGCACAGGGATAAGATTTTTGGTGCTTTTGAGTGGCTTAGCCAGGCACAGCAGAGAGCTCCAGCTATAGACGACTTCCCAGAACTCTTGTGGAGACAAAGGGCAGGGGGCGTTGCTTCTTTCTCTGCCCATGCAAGACCCACATGCCCGTCATCCTCCCCCAGGACCAAGGTTTGGGGAAGCAATGTACCAAAATGCTGCAAGGAAATGAAGCAAGAACGCAGTCCAAGGGAGCCCTTCCTGCGGCCTTCTGCGTAGATGGACGAGAGTAAGTACAGGAGGTATGGCTTTAGAGACCATCACCCCTAGCTCCTGCTTGAGTTCCATATTTCTGTGCTTTCCTGAAGCTCTTATTGACTTTAGCAACTCTGTGGGCAATGAAGTTCCTGGCAGGACTGGGTATTGACTTGTCCCACGTTCTCTAGACGAAAGTCCATTCCAGGTGTGGGCAAGAGTGAGACTCGTGGAGGAGTGTGATCAGTTCCACACTTATGGTGGGAGACTGAGTCTCTCTGCCTGCATAATTGTAGGGGATGACTTGGGGCTACATGTGATTGTTGTTCCTAAGCAACGTCACTTGCTGAGGGAGCCCCTGCTACGGCAGGGCACAGTTTGTGGTGCGCAGTGTCAATTTCGGCCTGGCAGTTCCTTCATTTTCTTTCTTCCCCTAATGAAAGGGGACTTTTTTTCAGTTGTTAGGGTGTGCAAGGTGCCTCGGAGATCGCTGTGCATGGGGAGTAACCTGTGCTCACTTTGAAATGGCTCAGCCCCAGAGAGGGCTTTTANTGTTATGGGAGGACAGTACCTAGATATTACAGAATTGCTGGAGAAAATATCCTGCTATTTATTCCTCGAAGCAGATGGTGCCAGTTGATTACCTTCAGCAGCAGAAGCTGTACCTGTTAGCGGGGGTGTGAAGAAACCTCTCTGCAGTGATAGCTTAGGGAAAGGCAAACTATTGCTCAAGGTATCCAAGCATGAATCTGCCACTGAAAGATTAACATTGGAAGGTTGAAAGATGGGGGTAGGGCATCAGGGGCAGCTCTGTACAGCACTGGGTTGTCGTCTTGAATGATGGGGATTGGTCTGCTGCGTGTCCACAACAGGGTAAGTTATGCGGCACATCCATCCTGCCGGAGGGGATTTGCAGAGCTGAGAGGCACTGTGCCCTAATGCCAGAGCAATTCGCCACCGTGGCTGCTCTGGCCATCTCTCAATCCCCAGTGACTTGTCCATCCCACAAGTCCAGCTACATCTGTTCCTTTGTTTCGGTGTCAGTTTAAATTGCTTCTGAGCAAATAGCTGAGGAATGAACTCTCAGCTGTGTGCATCCACTCCTCTATAGCCTTTCAAAGGGCAAGCTTGCTCTGAGCATCTCTGTCCCTCAGCATCCTTCTCCATCCTCAGCAGCCATCTCCATCCCTCAACAGCCTTCTCCATCCCTCACCAGCCATCTCCATCCCTCAACAGCCTTCTCCATTCCTCAGCAGCCATCTCCATCCCTCAGCAGCCTTCTCCATTCCTCAGTAGCCATCTCCATCCCTCAACAGTCTTCTCCATCCCTCAGCAGTCATCTCTATCAGACCAGGCCTTCCACCGCACAAGGTGGTTGGTTGTTTTTGTTTGTTTTTTTTTTTTGGGTGAGTTTATAGAAACATAGAATTGTTTTGGTTAGAAAAGACCCAGCCCTCAGCCCACCACCACCACAGACATATAAACCATGTTTTAAAGTGCTATGCCTATGCACCACCTCCCTGGGCAGTCTGATCCAATGCCTGACCAGTCTTGCAGGAAATAATTAACATCTGACCTAAACCTCCCTTGGCACAACTTTGAGGCCATTTCTTCTTGTCCTATCACTTGATATTAGGGAAAAAAAGACCAACAGCCACCCAAAACAAAAACAAACAAACAAACAAAACCAAAACCAAAACCAAACAAACAAAAAAAAGCAAAGCAAAGCAAACCAACCAACCAAACCAACCAGACCAAACCAACCAAACCAAACTAAACCAAATAAACCAAACCAAACCAACCAAACCAAACCAAAGCAAACCAAACCAAATAAACCAAACCAAACCAAATAAACCAAACCAAATAAACCAACCAAACCAAACCAACCAGATCAAACCAAACCAACCAAACCAACCAAACCAAACCAAATAAACCAAACCAAACCAAACCAAACCAAATAAACCAACAAACAACACTCCCCCCAACCAACTAAAAAAAAACCCAAAAAAACCCAAAAAACCAAAACGAAACCAAACCAGGCTGAAAGTATTTTGCATAAAAAATAAATAACTAGAACCAAAACGCAGAACATTTGCACAAGCTTCATGCTGGTTGTGCAGCTTCATATCTGACTGCTTTCATTTCTACTGTGTTGGTTTTCCTGGTGGCTTTAAGGGGCTAACATTGGATTTGCTGACTTAAAGCCAGATCAAACCATCTATGTGAGATGGGGATTGGAACTGAGCAAACATGGCAGGAAAAGTAGAATTTCTACTGTATAGCTGAAGAATTCACACTGGTGGTTTGGTTTTGGGTTTGTTTTGGGGTTTGCTTTTTTTTTCATATGCTGACTCCTGAAACTTTGCTGCAATAGTAAAGAAATTGCCTCAGCAGTTTCTGAAAAATACCATTTACTGTTTGCTGAGCCCTGGAAGTATTAAACATTGTCACATCTGTGGAAAATGCCAGTAAAATACTCCTGGGAATTTCATCTCCGTGCTTGCAGTTTGGGTAAGTTTTATAACAAGCTGCCGTAGTACAACACTGCTGGTGTGAGGCACTGTGGAAAAAACAGCAAAAAAAAAAAAAGTACTTAAAGTTTTATTCCTGTCAGGTGCAAATCTATAGATATACCAAAGCCTCCAGAAGTGGACAAAATAGGTGGAAAGGGAAGGAGACTGCGTGTGCTCTTGTTGGGATTCAGCAGAAAGCTACTCACCGTTTTGCTTTTTCTCTAGACTGCAGGAGATTTGTACCTTTATAAAATGGAAAATCCTTGATTATGGCCTGAATATTTCATCATATCAAGAATAACTCTGCTGTGGAACTGGTCTGAGGGAAGACCTGCATAGTCCAGGTATTTTCACAGAATGACAGGTTGAAAGGAACCCCAAGGATCATCTGTCTGACTTTTCCAGGTGATGCAATGAGCTGGCTGTGATCGTTTGGGAGTTATCCCAACTCTACGAGTGGGAGCCCCCCCCAGTCTATGAAAATCACCCAGACTAGACTCAGCCAGCTGGAAGTTAAGGAATGAAATTTTATATTCACAGCTTAGCACAATATATAATCAGATATTTACAGTATGTAACAAATATTTACAGTTATATACAGAAATACACAAGTTAAAGGTAATACAGAAATACAATACCCCTGCCAGAAATCAGAGTACCCAGGATGGGCTCCCAACCACCCTTCCACCTTCTTTACACCCCTCTACCTTATCCCAGGGTCTGTCTTACATGTTAGGTAAGTTTGGAGGATGGGCAAAGGGGGTTAGAAGCAGAGCGATTAGTTGGGGTAGCAGCTGAAGTCCAGGGAGAAGAACACAGACACCGAACTCCGACAGATAGAGACTCTCTGTCTTATTTGTGTTTGTGTCCCTGGTTTTATACATCTCAGCAAGTCTATGAGTGAAGCAGACATCGCCACTGTTTGCTTTTCACAGCCTAGAATCTATTTTTTTTAAAATTAAAATATTTTGATTAGCCTCAAACCAGCACACTGGCCTAGAACCCTGTCAAGTTGGGTCTTAAAACTGCACAGTGGGGGAGAATCCACTGCTTGCCTTGGGAGGAGGATCCTCTGCTTGCCTTGGGAGGAAGATCCTCTGCTTCCCTTGGGAGGAGGATCCTCTGCTTCCCCTGGGAGATGATTCCAGCATTGGACTGTTCTCATTGGGGAAATATTTCCTTCTGGAGCCCAGTGGGAATCTACCCAGCAGTAAGTCGCACCCATCATGCCTCGTCTTTTCCATATGGCTCCTTGTAAGTGTCACCTGGAGGAAGAACTTGACACTGAGCTATGGAAGACAGAGGCTGAGGTTCTTGTACCATTTGCCTGAGGGAGCAGTATTCCTCCATTAATATTTCAGCCCTGCATTATGGCTGTTAAAGCTGCTGGGTGTGAAAACCAGGAGCTGTTTGTTTACCTCCTGACCCCAACTTTGCTGAAACCGATGCATTTGGCTGCTCAGCAGAACAGCAGATTTTTTTGCATCCATTTTTTTTGCATCATACTTGGCAGGCGGGAAGGGAGTGAGGGGGAGGGGAGGGGTTTATTTTGAGTTTGAATGTTGTAACCCACAATTCTAATCGTACCTGCTGCCTTGTGTTGTGAAAGAGGAAGACAAAACGAAGTGGTGGGAGAAGGAGGAAGCATTGATGTGTCTCCATACGTACCCAGTGTTAGAATTGTACCTCAGCTGAAACCCACTTGAGTTCTGTGAAGATGTTGTTTTCTTTTCACCCTCCAGTACCTACAAGGTTCCTTTGCCATTAAGAAACAGCAAGATGAAAATGGTAGAATCTTTTAGGTTGGAAAAGACCCTTAAGAGCCCAGCCTTCTAACCTAATGCTGCCAAGTCACCGCTAAACCACGTCCCTCAGTGTGGCATCTATACACCTTTTACATTCCTCCAGGGCTGGTGACTCCTTCACTTCCCTGGGCAGCCTCTTTTGATGCCTGACAATCCTTTCAGTGAAGACATTTTTCCTACTGTACAAATTGAACCTTTCCTGGAGCAACTTGAGGCCATTTTCTGTCATTTTATAGCTTATTCCCTGGGAGAAGAGACCATTCCCCACCTTACTCCAAGCTCCCTTCAGTGAGGTCTCCCCTCAGCCTCCTTGTCTCCAGGCTGAATAACCCCAATTCCCTCAGCTGCTCCTCACCAGCCCTGTTTTGCAGACCCTTCATGAGCTTCTTTTGACATGGTCCAGCAGTTCAGAGTGGTTCTCGTGGTGAGGGCCCCAAAATCAAACCCAATGTTCATGGTGTGGTCTCACCAGTTATTCTCGTAGCATTTTTACCTTGTCCTTCAGACCTCGTCTCTACCCTCCAAAATCAAATATTTTCTGCTCAAATGATTTTGTGATCAGTTTAGGTTGACTGGAGCAATACGTTGAGCTCACCTGAGCTGCTTTTTACGAGCGTATAGTTCTCATACGAATGCAAGATTATTTTCTGAGCAGTGAGGTTTTTCATTACAATATTTAAACAATTTTGAAGTCACAGTATCACAGTATTGCAAGGGTTGGAAGAGACCTCAGAGATCATCAGGTCCAACCCATCACCACAGCCCTCAAGATTAGACCATGGCACTAAGTGCCATGTCCAAACGTGCCTTGAACGCCTCCAGGGACGGTGTCTCCACCACCTCCCTGGGCAGCCCATTCCAGTGACAAATTACTCTCTCAGTGAAGAACTTCCTCCTCACCTCCAGCCTAAACTTGCCCTGGCGCAGTCTGAGACTGTGTCCTCTTGTTCTGTCACTGGTTGCCTGAGAGAAGAAGGTAACCTCCTCCTGGCCACAACCACCCTTCAGGTAGTTGTAGACAGCAATAAGGTCCCCCCTGAGCCTCCTCTTCTCCAGGCTAAACAGTCCCAGTTCCCTCAGCCTCTCCTCATAGGGCTTGTGCTCGAGGCCTCTCACCAGCCTCGTTGCCCTTCTCTGGACGCGTTCAAGTTCCAGCCGTCAGCTTTGTAGTTCTTATGATCTTCCCATTGTAGTTTTCATTGCAAAGCGGGGTCTACAGGAGGAATGTGTAGACATTTCACCTTGGCTTTACTCCATTTCAGGAAGGTCTTTATGACGAAGCTGTTCCACAGGTGGCAAATAGGGACACTGGAATTCTGCCACAGGACCAGTGTGGCAGAATTGTATTAGACCCATGAGTCAGGGCTCGCATCATTTCTGGAGAGGCAAACAGCATGTCGGTTGTTGCCTTACTGCTGTCTGCTTGCTTCTTTGTCTTAGTGTTCCAGGAAGAATGAAAGATGTGTTAACCCAGCAGGTAAGGCTGCCCTGCTTGCTCAAAGACCCTAGAGTTCACAAAATCAGAGAGTCAAGGAATTGTTTTGGCTGGAAAAGATGCCCAAGGTCCTCCAAACTGACCGTTCCCTAACTCTGCAGAGGCTTGGGCTGAACCGTGTCCCTCAGCACCACGTCTCTGCCTCTTTGAAACGCCTCCAGGCGTGGGGATTAAACCACTTCTCCGGGGAGCCTGTTCCAGGCTTTGAGAACCCTTTTAACGAAAAAGTTTCTTCTAATATCCAACCTAAGCCTCCTCTGGTGCAACTTGAGACCGTTTTCTCTTGTCCTATCGCTTGTTTCTAGAGAGAAGAGGCCAACGCACACCTCACTCCAAATTCCTTCTAGGGAGTTGCAGAGAGCGATGAGGTCTTCCCTCAGCCTCCTTGTCTTCAGGCTAAACAATCCCAGTTTTTCAGCTACTCCTCAGCAGACCTGATCCCCAGACCCTTCACCGGTTTTGTTGCCGTTCTCTGGACTCAGTGAGACCCTGTCGGTTGTGAAGGCCCCGAAACCGAATCCAGTACTCGAGGTGCTATGTAATAGTCAAGGCGTGCCAAACCATATGCAGGACCCTGAAAAGAGAGAGTGACAATTGATGAGGGAATAACAAGAAGCCCTAAGCTGCTGGAGAGTCTTGTTGGTCTGAAGAACTCAAGCTTCACTAAAGCTTCATTAACTAGAACTAACAAGACAACAATAAGACAACCACTGCCATCATGGTGCTGAGAGGATATTTCAGGTGCCTTTTGGGAACTAGGAGTATGAGATCTGTTTACAGAGTGTACTGATTCATCTCATGGATGTTAACCGCTCTTGCTTGCTTCTGAAATGGGCCACTTTTTAGCAAGCGATCTACAAGTGAAAGGCTTTGCTCTTAATATCGGTTCCATGACTCATTCCATTCCCCCCCTCCCAAGATTAATTTAATTTAATTTCCCTCTCTTCACCACCCATAAGAAGATCTGGAAGAAGGGGTTGCTTTTCTCTGTACTTGTAAATTACCTGGTATAATTTGTTTAAGATCTCGTTCTTTCATGGCCCTTTCTTAAAATTAGAAGCAAATTAAAACTGTTCCTAGCCATGGCAGAATACATCGATTAGAGCTGAATTATGCTCAGTTGTGATCTCCATTGAAATTTGCATGACACATCTCTCCTGGAGTGAAACTAAAAGGGAGTTTGAATCATCTCCTATCCCTTCCCAGCGAATACAGTGCATTAACCGTTGCATCCAATCAACTGTGGTCAATATTTAGAACAGATGAATGTGCTGATTTAATGAACGATGCAGCTATTAGAATAACAGTATCAAGCTCTTACCTAATCTGTGCTAACTGAATAGTCTATGTCTGTGAAGGAATAATTAATGACAAGCACCTCAGGTCTTCTTTATTTGCATTGCAGCAGCCTCCACGGTCCCCGGCCTCAACCAGGGTGCCGGTCTTGATTACAAAAGCAAATGCTGTAAGACCTGGATTGGGAAAATACAGACCTTATAATGGCCTTGCAGCACCTGAAAGAGGCCTACAAGAAAGATGGAGAGGGACTTTTTACAAGAGCTGGTAATGATAGGACGAAGGACAACGGCTTTGAGCTGGAAGAGGTGAGATATAGGCTGGAGGTTAGGAAGAAATTATTGACAGTGAGGGTGGTGAGACAATGGAACGGATTGCCCAGGGGTTGTGGATGTCCCCTTCCTGAAGACACCAGATTGGATGAGGCCTAGAGCAACCTGGTCTAGTGGGAGTTGCCTATGGCAGGGGGGTTGGAACCGGGCGATCTTTAGGGGAGCCCTCCAACCCAAACCATTCTACGTATCTCTGTTTAGTATGACCTCCGTGAGCATGTGCAGTGATGTACGTATATCTGCCTGCATGCAAACGGGCAGCAGGGGTGGGTGTTGTTTTCAAGGGCTGAGGCGGCCGACGTCTGCTTTCGCAAACCTGCAGTGACAGCTTCAAGCCTTCGGGTCTCATGCAGGTGACTGTTTTCAGCTACGTGAGCTGTAAATGGGCATTTGAACGGCAGACTGGAAGGTGGCTGGTGTGAAGCGTTTCTGTCTGTCGATGGGAAAAGGTCAGCAGAGGAGCCAGATTCCACAGGAAGTTCTGCATGTGCTTAACTTGTCGTGTTGACAGAGGTCTACTGAAAACAAAGAGAGGAAACCTAACAATGTCATCCCTGCTGGGTCCTTTCAGCCCGGCATAGAATCGTAGAATTGTTCTGGTTGGAAAAGCCCTCTAAGGTCCAGGAGTCCAACCATCAACCTAAGACCAACACGGCCATTAAACCACGTCCCGAAGTGCCATGTCCACGCTTTCCTCGAAGACCTCCAGACACAATGAGTCCCCCTTGTTACAATGTTTGACCACTCTTTCATTAAAGACATTTTCCCTAAGATGCGCACTAAACCTCCCCCGGTGCAACTTGAGGCCATTTCCTCTCATCCTAGCACCCGCTACTAGTGAGAAGAGACTGGTTCCAACTTCCTGCCAGGGAGCTGTAGAGAGAAATGAGGTCTCCCCACAGTCTCTTCTTCTCCAGACTAGACGACCCCAGTTCCCGCAGCTGCTCCTCTCCAGACCCGTCACGAGCTTCATTGCACTTCTTTAGACACACTCTGGCAACTCAGTGTCTTTCTCGTAGCAGAGGACCATACAACTTGCTGTATGTGTGAAAAGCAGAATAATTTTTTGCTTGGCTTTCTACTGCTTGTCACCTTTGTTTGTTTGCTTCCTTGTCTTGTTTTGATGTGTTCTTTCTCCCTTAGTTTTCAGAAGCTATTAGTTCCTTGTTTGAAAAGGTCGTATGATGGAATTACGTGTGTGTTTTAAGGAGAGAGAGAGAAGCTGCTTTCTGTCCGGATCCAACGAGAAACATCTTCTCGAGCAGCTGTCACGATAAGAGAACAGCATGTCTAGGTTGGCCCTCCGATGATATAAAGAACCACCTACCCCCAGCTGGCATCATTGCACAGCCAGCCTCTAATCTCAGATGGCCAACGGAAAAGCCATTGTAGGTCATAGGTGGTCACAGGTAGGTCAGAGGTAGGTTCTGACTAGGAGGTACTTTAAGAATTGCTGCTACGAGAGAGGGATTAAATGAAATGCAGGACCTCTCCTCTTCACGGGTAGAGCCAGCTTCTACCACAACACGTTCAGCTCTTTCCAACCTTCTTTGTAGTGTTTGGCTGTTCCCTGCTGTTAGAAATGCAAGAACTGGACTCTGAGAGAAGTGGAATCGTCACGATTGTACAGAGATTTAGTTCTCAGCTGCTTACACAGATACGTACTGGATTTTTGTATGCCAAATATAAGCCCCGTCGACTCGTCTCCGCTCTTTTTAACTTTGGCAACGACAGGTTTCTGATCAAAGAAACCACTCATTTTCTTCTCATCTTGAGAGATGTTGGATCTTTTCCCAATAACACATCTCATGTCTCGTTGCTTTGCTCTTTCCTTAAGGCGTATAACTCACCACAGCAAGATTTTCAGTTAGGGCCCGATGCAAAACTTATCACTGCTGTTGAGGGGGAAAAAAAAAAAAAAAAGAAAACAACCAACATCCAAGCAAACAGCCAAGCATTGCCTTCAGGCTCTTTCAAGCAGTTTTGTGCGCGGTTATTCACACAGTGGTCACAGTTGCGTGACAAGGCTACGTTGTAGGGACAATGTGCCCGATGCAGGATTTCCTTAGGATATTAGTAGTTATTTTGGATAGTAGGAAAGCTACCTTTTCTTTTCCTTTTTCTTCGTGTCAGTTCTGGCAATGAACTGTAAAATGTGACAGTGATTAGACACGGCAGCTTTTTTCCATACCAGTGTTTCGATGCGCCAAAACTTACCTCTTTTTTTTACCCCCTTTTTGTAGTTTTCTTTTTTTTTCTTGATTTTCTTCTTCTCTTCTTTTCTTTTCCTACCTCCCTTTCTCTTTGTCTTAGGTATAAAGAAAAAGAAGTATGAAAAATATAAAAAGAGAAAGAAAAAAAGAGAAAGAAAAAGAAAAATAAAAAGAGAAGAAGAAAAAGAAAAAATATTTATGGCATCTTTGGGAAGTAGCTGTGGGATCCACTCTCCTGACAGGTGGAGGAAAAGAAGTTCTGGCCTCTTTCATATCTGCCTTTTCAGCTTTTACCACATGGAAAAAGCTGGAAGAACCTTTTCTACCGTCACACAGGAATGGTAAGAGGCTTTAGCTTTCTACAGAACGTACCAACACCATCTTAATGTGAACACTTGTTCAGCCAGATGCTGGTTTAAAAGCGTGAGTCCAAGCAGTCAGTCTCTAACTGAGCAACTCACCTCAGTTGGTGGCCTGTGGGGGCAATGTGAGTACCCAAAGAACAACCGTAGCTCTATAAGGCACTATAGGCTCCTCAGAGAGGTGGTTGAATCGCCATCCCTGGAGGTGTTGAAAAGAGGCAGAGATACGACGGTGAGAGAGACAGTTTAGAATGAGCCTTGGCAGAGTTAGAGAAAGGTTGGACTTGATTTTCAAGGTCTTTTGCAAGCGAAGCGATTCTATAATGCGGTAGGTAAGGACATGGCTTAGCGGTGGACTTGGCAGAGTTCGTTTAACAGTTGGACTTGGTGATCGTGGAGGTCATTTCCAGTTTTAATAAATGTATGATTCTGTGATTATGCCTGTGGGGAAAAGGGCAAGTATTGACTCAGAGGGAGGGGAGGCACCCTTCAAGGCACGCAGCCACTAGCTTTTCGACAGCTTCCAGGATTGCTGGATGCAGCCGATGGCCTCACCCCGTCCACACAGCTCAGGGATGAAACTGTCAGCAACTCGTCGCCAGGTCTGATCCTTCCCGAGCTGCGCATTAGCGGAAAGTCGGAGCTTTCCGTTGTTGTCGTCTGCGGTCCGGGAGCGGCTCGGACCTACTCCCGGATCCCTGGCTGAGCCGGTGCCTCGCAGCCGCTCGTCTGCGCATGAGTCGCTGCGGGAGGCTCCGCGGCTGGAGTATTTCAGGGGCTGGGCACGGGGGGAAGATGCTCAGTGCCTGAGGGAGGCCAGTGCGGAGCGGGGGGAGCCGCGGCGGGACATGGAGGGGCCTCGGACCCCAGCCTGACAGAGCGGGAGGCGCGGCCGTCGGGGCATCGCCCG
>VWZE01001202.1:0-11053 GCA_013396675.1 Eubucco bourcierii | reverse complement strand
TGTGGAGTGGTGATGGGAAGTGGGACTGGGAGGGCAGAGATTGCTGAGCTGGGTGCTGACTCCCTAGGGTGCAGGATGGGGGAGTGCAGGATCAGGCCCCTGCCCTCACCTGCCAGCAAGCAACCAGGCTGCTCTCCTCCTGCAACCTGTGTCAGTTGGCACCATTAAGCCATTGGCACTGGTATTCCTTAGGCACCAGGCTGGGTGCCCATCCACCAGCCCAGTGCCTCCTGCCCGCCTTCCCCTCTCCACAGAGCTGCAGCTTTGGCATCACCCAGCTTTGGAGTTGGGATCCCCAAATCCACAGGCAATGCCTCCAGGGCAGCACTCACTTGGGCACTGAGAGGGCATCCTGCTGCTTGAGGAGGCTCTGGCTGTGCTCCCAGGCAGGGGAGCTGCAGCCCAAGGCTCCAGGCCTGCTGGCTGAGGCTGGCAGCCTGCAGACCTCATAGGTGGCATTGAGGTCATGGCCAGAGGGCTGGGGCAGGGCACAGCTGTTCTGAGCTGCCAGCTGCGACAGGGGCACACGGCTCTGGGTGTCTGTCACTGGGCACAGGCTGGAGCTGCAGGATGAGGCTGGCAGGGAGCCAGGGGGTGCTGGGGCTGCTTCTGGGTCACCCTGGAAGCCTCTCCTTGCTTCACACACCTCCACCGGCATCTCACCCAAAGGTGGAGGCTGCAGGTTGATGCCAGCTGGGAAGCAATGAGTATCTTAGGCAAACTCCTTCTCTTCTTCATGGGGCAGAGACCCATTGGTGAGGCTACAACCAGACTGACTCAGATGTACCCCAGAGGAATAACCAGCAGAAGGAAAAGTGAGGCTCAGAGCTGCTGCTTTGGTCTCCTGCAAAAGAAAGACCTCTCCCCTCCCAGCTGGCTGGCACAGACAGGCTGCTGAGCTACCCTGAGACAGAGGCAAAGCTCATTGCCCTGCCTGCTCACCACAGCAGCCTGCACTCCCATTTCTGCCCTCCTGCCAGCCTCTCTGATTTAGCAGAGGCAGAAGCAGGCCCCAGACCCTCACCTGCTCTCACCTTCCCATTTACCCTGTCCAAGCCCACAGCTCCTTCCCCCCTCTCTCACCAGCAGCTCCTTTCAGTTTTCACCTCATTTCCCCACCCCTATCTCTCGGCAGCCTCTCTGAAGGGTTTCCAGCAGAGCAGGACACCCTCATCTGGAGAGCCTCAGGCCCTCTCCCCTTCTCCCCATCAGCAGCACTCAGCACTGCCTGAGCCTCCCTGGAGCCTCCTAGAGCTGCTGCATACAGATGCAGGGAGGTCCCTGCCTGCCAGGTGGGCACAGGGACAGCAGCAGCATTCTGCAGCTTGCCCAGCACCACAGAGCCAGCAATCGCCTCGTGTGGTGCCAGTGCCCAGCCTGGAGCAGGGCAAGACAGGAGAGCTCAGAGCCAGGCAGAGGCTCCTTCAGCTGCTCCTCTGCTGCCAACCAGGAAAGGGCACAGCCAGGCTGCCAGGGCAGCCTGGAGCCTTGAGAGCCAGCAAGGAGCTTCCAGACATCTTCATGGAGGTTCCAGCTTGGGAGATGCTCATGAGTGGCAGAACAACACCCAAAGCACTCCAAGACATTTCTGCTGCACTCCTGTTCCTGATGAAGCCCTCTGCTGTGGGGCCAGGCTGACAGGTGGCACTGTGCAGCCTGGGGAAGCTCTGGACAAGGCTTCTGAATCCAGCCCAGGCTCTGCTGAGCCCAGCCAGAGCAGGGCCAGCACCAAAGCGCTTTGCTGGCTCTTACCAGGGCAGTTGAATCCACCCAGGACAGTGTTGACCATCTCCAGGTGGTGTGCAGGAACACCTCCTGCGTGTCTGCTTCACACAGACCCAGATGAAGAGGATCCTGAGGTCTTTGCCCTGCTGGTTGGGTAACACTGCCAGAGGCACCACCAGACTCCTGCACGACAAAGAGGAGGAGGTTCTGGTTGGCAGCTTTCAGCACTGGGTGCTGTGTGGGCAGCTCCTGCTCACTGTGGGCAGAGGGCTGCACTGGCACCATGATGGCCATGGTGCCCTCCTGGGGTGGAGGGATCAGCACCATGGGCACGGGGGAACTGAGCTCAAGGCACAGCACTGTCTCAGGGCACAGCACTGGTTTAAGGCACAGCACTGGTTGGAGGCACAGCACTGGCTCAAGGCACAGCACTGGCTGGAGGCACAGCACTGGCTGGAGGCACAGCACTGGCTCAGGGCACAGCACTGGCTCAAGGCAGAGCACTGGTTTAAGGCACAGCACTGGTTCAGGGGACAGCACTGGTTGGAGGCACAGCACTGGCTCAGGGCACAGCACTGGCTCAGGGCACAGCACTGGCTCAAAAGTCCTGAGGTGCCCTTGGAGAGCAGAAAAGGGTCAGCCCATGTGGGGAAGTGGTGGAGGGGGAGCTCGAGGCTGGGCAAGGCCTTGAGGCCTCACTCTGAAGCCAGCTGGGGGCTTGGACCTGATGACCTTGTGAGGTCCTTGCAACCCCCAACTCTGTGACTCTCTGCACCCTTTGCCTTCAGTTCTGGGTTGAATATTTTTTGGCTTCTGAAGGAAAAAAATCAATCCCAGTGACTCTGCTGATTCCCTGCAGGAATTTCCCTGGGGTTTGGTTGTTTTGTTTATCCCAGCACAGAGCTGGGAGCCAAATGTTTGTGCCTGGCACAGCTCTGGTGCCTGCCCTCCCAAGAGGATGGCATCTCCACAGGCTTTAGGAGGCTACCTGCTTGCTGCTCAGCAGGGAGCAGGACTTCCCCGCGGGACTCAGCCCCACTCCTTTGTCCAGGAATGTGCCTTGGGTTTTCAGCTTTCCCATGAGGAGTCCTGCTGGCCAGGGGGGCTGCAGCCAGGCTGCCAGCACTGCTCAGCACCTTGAGCCATGGCAGTGATGGGCCCCAGGGGCCAGTCCTGTCCAACATCTCCATCAGACATCTCCTGTCAAACATCTCCCTCAGCCAGTTTGCTGATGATAGCCAGCTGGGAGGAGTGGCTGGCACCTGCCAGGCTGTGCTGGCATTCGGAGAGATCTGGAGACTTGGGCAGAGGAAGCTCCTGAGGTTCAACAAGGGCAAGGGTAGGCTCCTACACCTGGGGAGGAACAAGCCCTGCAGGGGCTGCTGAGAGGCAGCTCCGTGGAGAAGCACCTGGGAGTGCAGGTGGACATGTTCCCATGAGCCAGCAATGAGCCCTTATGGGCAGGAGAACAAATGCAGTGTCCTAGGGAGGCTGCATCTGGAGTGATGTATCCAGCTCTGGGCTCCTTAGTCCAAGAGAGACAGAGAACTGCTGGAGAGAGGCCAGAGGAGGTTTTGCAGATGCTGAGGGGCCTGGAGCAGCTCTGTGAGGAGCAAAGGCTGAGAGCCCTGGGGCTGAGAACCTGCAGAAGAGCAGCCCAGAGGAGAGCTGAGCAATGCTCGACAAGAACTAAAGGCTGGGGAGCAAGAGGCTGGGGCCAGACTCTGCTCCGTGATGCCCAGGGACAGGACAAGGGGCAGATGGTACAAACTGGAGCCTAGGAGGTTGCATGGGGATACACTTCTGGACTTTGAGGATGCTGCCCAGAGAGGTTGTGCAGAGCTTCACCACCCCCATCCCATGGCATTGTGCTCCTGGGAAAGCTGCTGTGGGTGCCCTGCTTTGGCAGGGGTTGGAGTGGATGATCTCTGGAGATCCCTTCCAACCCCTCCAGGCTGGCATTCTGTGGTGATGTGTGGCAGGACCCTGACAGGCTGCAGAGCTGAGCCAATGCCAGTCTTAGGAAGTCTTACAAAGCCAAGTGCAAAGTCCTGCACCTGGGCTGGGGCAACCTCTGGTACCAATCCAGGCTGGGGGTGCAGGGCTGGAGAGCAGCTCTGTGGAGAAGGGCCTGGAGGTGCTGGTGGGTGAAAATCTGGGCAGGAGCTGTCACTGAGTAGTGCCAGCCCAGAGCCAACCCTGTCCTGGACTGAACCCCAGCAGTGTGGGCAGCAGGCACAGGGAGGGGATTCTGCCCCTCTGCTGTGCTTTGCTGAGACCTCCCTTGCAGCCCTCTGGAGTCCTCAGCACAAGGACCTGGAACTGTTAGGGCAGGCCCAGAGCAGAGCCTTGCCTTAGGGCATGGCACTGAGCTGCTGTGCCCTGCTGACTTTGAGCTGCCTTTGGGCTACCATGGCATGGAGAAAGGTGTCTGAGCCTGCTGAGTGGTGGCACAGTGCCCATGGGATGTGTGCCACTGGGGACACATCCCTGCTGCCAGGGCAGGAGGGGGCAGTGCACATTGGACATGTGCTCAATGTGGCACTAAGGATGTGTCCCTGTTGCCACAGCAGGAGGGGACAGGTGAGTCACCCCCAGTCCTGGGGACATCCCTGCTCCCATGGGAGGCAGGAACAGTGCACATGGTGCTGGGCACATGTCCCTGCTCTGATGGGCATGTGGGCAGGGGCACATCAGACAGGCACAGCCCTGCTCACTGGAGCAGCGGACATGGGACAGTCAGGCACAGGCTGCCCAGGGAGGTCACTGAGCCTGTGTGTGTTTAAAAGTCATTTGGATGTGGTGCTTGGGGACACAGCTGAAGAGGGACAGAGATCTGCTGGAGAAGGTCCAGCAGAAGGCTGTGAGAATGAGGAGGGGTCTGGAGCATTGCCTGGGAAGGAGAGGCTGAGGGACCTGGGGCTGCTTAGTCTGGAGAAGACTGAGAGGGGATCTGATCAATGTTTATAACAATCTGAGGGCTGGGGGTCAGGAGGGGGGGGGGGACAGGGACAGGCTCTGCTCACTGCTGCCTGGGATAGGCCAAGGAGCAATGGATGGAAGCTGCAGCACAGGAGGTTCCAGCTCAACACAAGGGCAACTTCTTGCCTGGAAGGGTCCCAGAGCCCTGGCACAGGCTGCCCAGAGAGGCTGTGGAGTCTCCTTCTCTGGAGCCTTTCCAGCCCTGTCTGGATGTGTTCTGTGTGCCCTGTGCTACATTCTATGGCCCTGCTCTGGCAGGGGTTGGACTGGAAGCTCTCCAGAGGTCCCTTCCAATCCCTGACATCTGTGATCTGTGATCTGGTTTGGGGTGAACCTTGCAGGATGGGGATCAGGGTTGGACCTGGTGATCCTGAGAGGCTTTTCCAACTGGAATGTGTCTGTGATTCCATGACATTGGACACATCCCCAGGGGAAGTGCTGCTGCAGACCTGTCCCTGTGTTGCAAGGAGGAGGGGCAGCAGCTTGGGACAGTGCATGTGGGACAGGTCACTGTGCACACAGCTGCCAAGGGACTGTACCTACAGCAGTCTCTGCAGAGGACACATCCCTGCTGCCCACGGGGCCCAGCCAGGACGCAGGACACAAGCAGGGAGCGTCAGGACCCCAAACGCCAAGCACCACCCAGAAGAAGCATCAGACCCTGGGGGGCCAACCCACCTCAGCCCACAGGGGACAACCCAGTAGGGGACAGCAGAGCCACCCAGCCGCTGCCCCGGGAAGGTGAGATCCCAGGAGACCAGACCGGCCACGGCTTGGGCTACCACCTGCCCCCACACCTCTGCCTTGTGCCACTCGCGGCTGTCCCTGGCATTGCTGGCAACCATGGGCTCGCACTGGCCGCGGATGTGGCACAGGGCAGCTGCCAGCTCTAGCTTGCTCGACTCCACCTCGACCTGCAGCCGCTGCCGGGCCAGCTGCTCCTGCAGGGACAGCCCAGGTCAGCCCGGACCTCCTGTGCCCTGGCACCCCCCATGGGGTGGTACCTCCCGATGGGGCTTGCGGAGGAAGTCGACCTCGTCCTGCGGGGACCCCACCTGCCGCTGCAGATCCAGGCAAGCCACGCAGGCAGCGTCCACGTCCTGCCACTGTGGGGAAGAGGAGGGATGGTCACCAGGGCTGCCTGGTCCATTCCTGCCCCATCCTGCCTGTCCATGCCCATCCCCATCCATCCATGCCCATCTTACCCCATCCACGCCCCCTCCCTGCCCATCTTGCCCTCTCCCTGCTCCACTCATGCCCATCCTGTCACGTGGATGCAAATCCATGTCCATCCTGCCCCATCTCTGCCCATCCACGAGAAAGGCTGAGCTGAGTGCTGAGCCCTTGAGGTGCAGCTAAGCTGCTCTCAGCCTCCAGCCCCAGGGTCACCTCCTCCTGCAGCCTGCACCTGAGCAGAGGCACCATCACCCTTGGCACCGTTACCCCTTTGGCACTGGCACCCGCTCAGCACCATCACTAATTAGCACTGTTACCTGTTAGCACTGGTACTCATTAACACCAGAACTTGTTAGAGCTGTTACTCCTTGGTGCTGTTATTAGTGCTGTTACTCATTAGTGCTGTCACTCGTTACTCTCAGTCTCACAACCAGACCTTCTGTGCCATCACAGCCCCAGCACCCCAGCACCCACAGCCTTTGTGCCTGTGCCCATCCCACACTCTCCTACCACCATCCCATGTTCTTCCTAGGGGTCACCCCATTGCCACCCTTGTCCACTGGTGCCTGCCTCCCCAGGGCTACCCAAATCCTGGTGGCCACCCTGATCCCTGGGGACAAGGCTGACCCTGGTTCTTGCCACCACCGCCCTGGTGCCCAGGACAAAATCCTGGTGGCCATCCTCACCCCTGCTGCCACCCTGGTCCCTATTACAATGGCTCCTCAGGTCTTGGCAGTCACCTGGACACCCATCCCAGTGGCAGCTTAATCCCCATCCCCATCCTGGGCCTCATTGTATGCTTCTGGTGGCTTTAGTGCCCCTTACAACCCTGGTCCACATCACTGCCCTGGTCTCAGTCATCATCCTGGGCACGGTGGCCACCTTGGTCCCCAGGGATACCCCAAGCAGGGCAGGACCTTACTTCTGCTGGAGGCTGCCAAGGTCCTCAGCTTGGTTGTCCTTCTTGGTCTGCAGCCAGGCCTCCGCAGTGCCCAGCTGCTCCAGGTGGTGCTGCAGCTACCACAGCTCCACCTGGCAGATGTGGCTCAGGTGCGAGGGCTCCTGGCCCCGTGCCCACTCCAGCTGTGCCAGCAGCTGCCTGTTGCACTGCTGCAGCCACTGAACCTCCTGGCTGCAGGTGGCAAAGCGCTGGTTGAGCTCTGCCAGCTGCACCTTCTCACTGCTGCCAGCCTCCCTGAACTGCAAGCTGAGCACTGTGGCCAAGGCCAAGTCTATCTTGCCCGGCCACAGCAAGGCACCTGTATGGGCACCCAGCTGGGTGCTGCAGGGGATATAGAGCAGGGCTGGGGGGCAGGTGAGGAGCCACTGGTGTGGCAGGGCTGAACTGGTGGCCACAGGTCAGCCACTAATGGTCCATACCAAGCAGCTGGGCAGAGCCTACTTGCTGCAGGGGGGTTTGTGGGCACCATTTGCTATGGGTATAATGCCACAGGGCAGTGTAGGTGCTGGGTACAGCACTGTTGGGCACCATGTGTGCTGCGTGCCGTGCCGCAGTCACTGTGTGTGCGGGGCACAGCACCGTTGGGCACCGCCTGTGCTGGGTGCAATGCCACACTCACTGTGTGTGCTGGGTACAGCACTGTTGGGCACCGCCTGTGCTGGGTGCAATGCCACACTCACTGTGTGTGCTGGGCGCAGCACTGTTGGGCACTGCCTGTGCTGGGTGCAATGCCACAGTCACTGTGTGTGCTGGGTACAGCACCGTTGGGCACCGCCTGTGCTGGGTGCCATGCCACAGTCACTGTGTGTGCTGGGCGCAGCACTGTTGGGCACAGTGCCGTGGGACACTATGGGTGCTGGGTGTGCCTACAACACCTCTGGCCCCAGCATCACCTTGAGATGAGGAGCTGTTGAGGAGCTGCTGAGGGCAGAGGGTGCTGTATGCATGCACAGCTCAGTGGCACACTCCTGTGCACCCACACAGCCCTACACACGCACCTGTGCCCCTGTGCCCATTCCCACGCCTGTGCGCACCCACGCACTCCTGTACACACCTCCACACTCCTGCACAAACAGCTGTGCAGGCCCCCACAGCTGTGCACACAGGCACGCAGAGCTGTGCACACCTGCACACACACAGGTGTGTGCACAACGACACTCAGACACGCAGGCCCGGGCACCGCTCTCACCGAGGCAAGGGGCACTGCTCTCACCGAGGCAAGGGGCACTGCTCTCACCGAGGCAAGGGGCACTGCTCTCACCGAGGCAAGGGGCCACTGCTCTCACCCAGGCAAGGGGCACTGCTCTCAGACACGCGTGCACAGACATTCATCCTCTTGCACGGGCATGCACTCTTACACACAACCCCACACCCTCCTTTCCCCACGCCCCTCCCTGGCACCAGCAGCTCAGCACCAGACTCTGAGCGGTCCGGGCAGACTGCTCATTAACACCAGCTGCTAATTAAGCAGCTGAAGCCTCCCGAGCCCTTTCCAGCCCGGCACGTCTGGACAAGCCCTGGCAGGGCACTGCAGGAGCCAGCCCAGGGCTAAGGACGCTGCCTGCCCTTCCCGGCACCGGGCAGGGGCTGACCCTGCCTGGCCATAGCCAGAGTGCCAAGACTCAGAGGGCTTTCACACCACCACCCCCTGCTTGTTTGCCCATCTGAGTTGCCCGCCCCACAAGGCAGGGGCTGGGTGCCAGGGGCTTTGGGTCAGCAATGGGTAGCTTTGTGCTAGGCATCACTGCTGGGAAAGATGGAAGAGGGACCCAGGGCAGTGATGGGCACCGGGCCACTGCCAACCCAGTCCTGTCCAAGCCACAGCTATGGTCTACCTCTGCTCGAAGGACAGCTCAGGCAGGTGTGGCTGCAAGACATCAGACACAGAGCTGGGGTGGATGTGTGGGACAGGGAGGGCCCTGGGCTGGTGGTGTCTGAGTGAGAGAGCAGCTCACAGCTGGAAAAGAACTCCTGGGAATGGGACACAGAACCAGGTCCTGCTCAACCACAGCCACCCTGGCTAGGGCAGAGCCTGCACCCCTGGGCACAAAAAGCAGCTCTGTAGCCACAGCTGCCATCAATAGCAGAGGCACTGAGGAGCCAGAGAGGTGGCACTAAGCTTACTGGATTCCCCTTTAGTGCCCAGCCAGGTCTGTGCTTGGGCCTGGGCTGGTGCCATTGGTAAGAGGGTTCTGCCAACAGAAACACCCGGTGTAGGGTACCAAGGGACCCCAGAAGTGGCACTTGGCACCAACCACCAGCCAGTCAAGGGCTACTCCAGGAGACACTCATTGTGCCAGCCCATGATAGGGCACCTCCACAGCCCCAGACACTCAGGTGGCACAGCAGTTGCTGGAGAGGAGGACAGTGTGGGGGCATCAGGCTGCAACTTGTGCTCCTCAACAGCTCCTCAGGGCTTTCTCTGTGCCCAGCTCTTCCCCAGCCAGCATCAAAGCACAGAAAGTGGCCCTGGGGGTGGCTGCAGCGAGGCAGAGCTGAGCTCTCAAGACATGAAATGGGGAGGGGGCTGCAAGTTTCCTTCAGAAGCTTGCAGCTGCTGAGCAGACAAAGCCAAGATCTGTTGCTGCCAGGCAGGGCACAAATAGGGCAGGAGGTGAGGCCAGTGCCCGTGGGACAGCAGCACCCCCAGAGCTGTGCCTACTCTGCCAGTCCTGTTCCTGCCATGCTTGGTCACCTCTGAGGGTGGCTATGAGGAGCTGGTAGATGCAGGCAGCTGGGGCAGTGCCCAGTTGTGCCCTGTGCTGGCAGGAAAAGGCAGCCCCAGGGGCACTGGGATGATGGCAGAGCTGGGGGAAGCCAGTGTGGAGGCCAGGCCAGGAGGAAGGGCCTGGTGCAGGCCCAGCAAGAGGGAGCCACAGCCCCATGGTGCCCGAGGGGAGGCCAGAAGCAGGCAGNAAAAAAAAGGGCTGAAGGTTGCAAGAAGGATGGTCCAGGGCTGGGAGGTTGGAGTGTGGGCCCTGGGTGGTGGAGTCTTCACAGTAAGAGCTTCACTGGATGGGGGGTGGAAGCAGGGAGGCTGCTGCCAAGGCCTGGGCACATCCTGGTGCTCCTCTTGCTGCGTTGCCTGCTCAGAGGGCCTGAAGGATGTTCTGTGGCTGGAGAAAGAGCAGAGAAGGGCATGAGGCAGCTCCTGGAGAGAAGCAGCAAAACCAGGTCCCCTCCTGAGCCACATTCTGGCACTCAGCTCCCTTCTCTATTGCCCTGCCACAAGCTGTGGCTGCAGCCACCCCAACCAGCACCACTCCCAGGGCAGGCTCACCTGGCATGTAGGACTTGGCAGCTCTCTGCCTGCCACTGCGCAGCTGGGGGATGGAGCTCTGATGCCCACCTGTGGTGGGGCAAGTGGCTCTGTGGAGGGCAAAGAGGCCATTTGGAACCAGCTAGGCTCAGGGTACAGGCAATGTGCAACTGCAGGGAATAGGGACAGGGCACACAGTGGGGATCACAAGCAGTCGCTGGCAGCTCTCTCACCTCTCCTCTGCCTTCTGCCTCAGGGCAAATGCTCTGGAGACCAAGGGGAGCTTGGGCACAGATGATGCCAGGCTAGAGAGCCTGCAGACAAAGAAAAGATGGTTAGTGCCAGAGCTGGATCCTCTCTGCCTACTGACACAGCACTGGGCCCTTCCCTCAGTTATCCTCACTCAGAACTATTTACAGAGTACAGAAGCAATGAGATCTGCCTAAGGGTGCTCTGCACCACCAAGGCAATGCAGATCTCAGCTTCTGGACATTCACACAGGTCCCATAACCTTTCTGACTCAGCAGCCAAAAACCAGCACCCACCCCAAAAAGAAAAACCAAAACCCAAACCACACAAGGGCACAGTCCTGACCCTCCCTGTGAGTTCTCTGCGAGGAGATACCAAAGCTGCTCCCCAGCCACGCCTGACTCCAGGAGCCATCTGGAGGATGCTCCATGGCCAAAGGAGAAAGAGCTTGGAGTGCCTTTAGCTCTTTGCAAGCCATGCCCAGCTAAGCTCAGCCTGCTGACTGCCAGGCTGCTGCCCAAGGACCTCTGCCCATCCTGTTCTCTGCAGAACTGTGTTGATCCACAAAGCAGTCACAAAGAGCTGGAGGGGGACCCCAAATCCACAAGGAAGGTCCCCAAGGCACCACTTACTTGCAGACCTCGTAGGTGACATCCAGACCACTGCCAGAGGGCTGGGGCAGGGCACAGCTGTTCTGAGCT
>VWZE01001200.1:138628-167206 GCA_013396675.1 Eubucco bourcierii | reverse complement strand
CCCCCATTTCCCTCCCTGCCTTCCCTCTCTCAGGGAGGGCTGTGCCAGGTGCTGGGAGGGCAAACAGGGAGACTCCATCCAGTCGCTGCCTTCACCCTCAGTGTCCCCACTCCAGCTTCAGTGTCCCCAACCTCAGTCCTCCGAGAGGAAGGATTTGAGTCCTCCCCCAAAGAGGTTGAGCATCCAGCGGGGTCCTGGCTGTGGCTGCTGGGGGTGTGTGTGGTAAAGCCAAATTAAAAGTGATGGCTAACATCTGGGGGGGTGGTGGGGGGGGTGGGTGTCGGGGTGTGTGCCCCCCAAATGGTGTCACCCTCACCCTGAGTGTCCCCAGGGCCTGGGTACGGCTGGGTGCCTGCATGGTCGCCATGGGAACGGCCTTGGTCTCCCTGGTGATGTGCAGCAAGAGGAGCAGGAGGAAGAAGAGGAGAGGAAGGTTCCTTGGAAAGGCTGAGTGGGGGGAGGGGGTTGTGTGTGTGTTGGTACCATCCCGAGAACATGGATGTAGGACAGAAAAATGGCTGCCTGGCTCCTTGGATGCAGGAATGGAGATGCCCAGGATGGGACTGGGCACCCCAGGCCACCCCCATGCCCAGACCCCCCGGGGGGAACCTTCCCTGTGCCAATGAAGGCTGCTGGGGGGAATCTGAGGCACAGATTGAGAGCACAGAGACTGCCAGTGCCTGGGACTGGTGCCTGCCACTGGGCACGGAGCAAGGCTGGCACCTGGCACTGGGCACGGCAGGGTGCTGGCTGTCACCCCGGGCACCCAGGGAGCCTGGTCTTGCATACAGGGGGATGGCAGCTGTCACCCTGTGCACCCAGAGAGGCTGACACTTGGCATAGCAGGGTGCTGGCTGTTACCCCAGACATGGAACAAAGCTGGTACTGGACACACTGGGGTGCTGGCTGGCAGCCTGGGCACTGAACAAAGCTGGCATTAGGCACAGGGGGTGCTGGCTGCCACCCCGGGCACAGTAGGGTGCTGGCTGTCGCCCTGGGCACCCAGCAAGGCTGGCAGCAAGGCTGGTGACGCCAGTGCCAGGAGCAGCCTGAGCTGTGACTCAGCAGCTCAGCACGGCCACGGCCACGGCCTCCTCCCGCCACTGGGCTCAACGGGTTGTGCCCCAAAGGGGTTTTATTTTGGAGGGGAGGTGCTCACCAGGCTGTGCCCCTGCAGGCAGAGAGGTTGGCAGGCAGGTGCCAAGGCCCAGCCGTGGCCAGATGGCTGCTAATCTGTCCCCAGAGCCCTCGCTGGCAGCCGGCTGTGCTGCGTCACCGTGCCCATGGTGCTCCTCACCCACCTTGTCTCTGCGGGCACGTGGCTGGCAGGACACAGGGGTCACTGAGTGGGCATCAGAGTGTTGTAGGGTGAGAGGAGGGTGGCATTTGAGGGCACTTATGGCTCGTGAGCAGCAGCTGACCCCTCCCAGCTGGAGCCTCACCATGTCCCAGGGCCCACTTTGGGGGTCCCAGGGCTCTCCTGTGCTTGTTCTGGGGTTCTCGGGGCTACCTTCTGCCCACTTTGAGTGTTCTGAGGCTCTCCTGTGCCTGTCTCCAGGGTCCCTGGGGTTCTCTCATGCCTACTTCAGTGGTCCTGGAGCTTCCCCATGCCCACTTTGAGAGTGCCAGGGCTCTCCTTGTGCCCGTTCCAGAGGTTGCAGGGTTCTCCTGCACCCGCACTGTGTCTCTTGGGGCTCTCCCTTGCCTACTCGAGGTCCTGGAGCTCCCCCATGCCCACCCTGAGGGCCCTTCTGTGCCCACCAGGGCTTCCAGGACCCTCCCATGCTTGTTCTGGGGTTCCTAGAGCTTCCCTGTGCCCACTTTCAGGGTTCTGGGGCTCTTCTGTGCCTGTTTCCAGGAGCCCTGGGGTTTTCCCATGCCCACCCCACCAGTCCTGGAGCTGCCCCATGCCCACTTTGGGGGTCCCAGGGTTCTCCTGTGCCTGTGTTGTGTGTCTTGAGGCTCTCCCCTGCCCACCCTCGGGGTCTTGGAGCTCTTCTGTGCCCACTTTGGGGGTCCTAGGGCTCCTGCATGCCCACTTTGAGGATGTTTGGGTTCCCTCCCACACTCATTCTGGAGGTCCCAGGACACTCCTGCCCCCACTTTGAAGGCCCTGGGCTCTCCTCTGCCCACTCTGGAGGTCCCAAAGCTCCAGCTGGATGCAGCACAGCACAAGAGCTGGCACTGCCCCTCCTTCCACCCAGGGCCAAAGCCCTGCCAACAAAAGAGGAGTCACCAGGATATGGCTTTTAACCCCGTGCCAGGTGAAGGAAGTTCTGTGGAACATCAGCTGTGGTGGAGCCATCACCCACACCGTGTCAAGGGATGCCACCAAGCCGTGGCACTGTACAGCGGTGGGTTTATTGGCAGAGGGTCGTGAGGGGCCGTGCTGGATCTGCCCAGCAGCGAGGTTAGCTCGCCAGCTCCTTGGCCACCGCCTTGTTCAGCTTGTCTCTGAGGTAGGCTGCGCGCTGCCGCTCCAGCTTCAGCTCCAGGAACTCGTAGTGAGGAACCTGCAGGGAGGAAGAGGGCACCACCGGAGCTCCCGAGGTGCCACCGGTGCCCCTCACACCCGCCAGTGCCCCTCAGATGGCAGCGGTGTTGCCAACAGAGCGCTTGAGGGCCACCGGAGCACCCTGAGATGCCATCGGAACACCTCCAGGGAGTGGCTGTAGCCCTTTTGGGCTCCCCCCCTCCCCTCCCTCTTTTCTCCCTCCCCTCCTCCTTCTCTCGCCCCCTCCCCTCCTCCTTCTCTCGCCCCCTCCCCTCCCCATCCCAGCTGGCTCTCCCCAGCCTGTGGTGCCCCTCAGCCCCAAAAGGCTGCAGAGTGCTGGAGGAGGCCATGGAGGAAGTGCTGGCATTCGGGGGGGGACAAGGCCATGCGGTGACAATGGCACTGCTCTGGGGTGACACATGCCCTGAGGATCTCAGCAGGACAGCCAGGGGCAGAAGGATGGCTCCTTGCCCACAAAGCCACCAAGCCTCCTCCTGCAGAGCTCCCTGCCTGCCAGCAGGGATAAAATTAGCTGCAGGGAGCTAAATAATGCATGACCTGGTTGGAGCTCCTTAAGACCTTCTCCGCCATCCTCCTCCCTCACCAAGCCCTCCCTGTCACCTTGGGGCTGCCTGACAGGTGGCCTGGAGAGGATCAGGGGTGGCTAATTCTGGCTGGTGACCTGCTGGAGCCACCCTGCACACAGCCAGGAGGGCTCAGGGCTGGGGGGAGGCTCTGCCCTGGCAGGAGGAGCTGGGAACTCCCCAACGCTGGTGGCTGCTCCTTGCTGTCAGCAGTGAGCCCTGCTCCTGGATCATCCTCTTGGTGTTCATGGTCTTGGATCATGACCACCTCCATGTTCTTCAGGGTGTTCCCCTTTGGAGGGGCCTATGGCTTTGGATCATGATCTTCTCCATGTTCTTCGTGTGTTCCACCTTGGTGGACTGAGACAGCTCACCCTGGAAAGTGGGCTTCACCCACTTGAACTGGGAAGGGGAATACCACAGCCCCAAAAGGACTCCACAGATAAGGAGAGCCAGAAACGTGGTGGCATCACTAGGAGCCTGGTGTCATTAAGAGGCCCCCTAAATGTTTTATGGCATGATAAGGGGGTGGGCACCCACCAAATGAGAGGAGGGGAAGGGGGTCAACCACTCAAATTTTGGGTGGAGAAGCCCATAGTTCTCCTGGGGCACCCACCCAAGACCCTGAAAGTGTGGGGAGCTACGTGGTGGGAGCTCAGCATCACTAGGAGCCTGGTGTCACTGGGAGCTCCCCCAAATGCCCTAGGGGATGCTGAGAGGGGAGGCCAAACCCCAGACAGCATGAAGACCCCCCCCCAGGTACTCACATCCACCAGCAGGAAGCCGGCGGCCTGCAGGTGGCGCCGTGCCATGGCGTAGCGACCCAGCAGCTCCTTGCTCCTGTTGCTGAAGTTGGGGAACTCCCATCGAAGGAAGGCGATCCTGGGGGGACAGGGAGGGGGCAGATGTGAGGCTGAGCATGGGCAGCACAGCTCGAGCAGGCAGCAAGGACTGGATTACAAAGGGAGGCACAGAACTGTTTGGGTTGGAAGAGAACTTTCAGCTCATGGAGTCCAACCACGGACACAGCACTGCCAGGGCACCACCAAGCCACAGCCCTCAGCACCACAGCTCCACAGCCTGGAAACCCCTCAAGGGATGGGGACTGCACCACTGCTCTGGGCAGCCTGGGACAGGCCTGGACAACCCTCAAGGGGAAGACACTGTTCCTCTGGTCCAACCTAAATCTGCCCTGGGACAACTGGAGGCCATTTCCTCAGGTGCTGTCACCTGTTCCTTGGGAGAAGGGAACAACCTCCACCTGGCTCCAGCCTGCTTTTAGGCTGTTGCAGAGAGCCAGCAGCTCTCTCCTCTGCCTCCCTTTCTCCAGGTTCAACAACCCCAGGTCCCTCAGCTGCTCCTCACCAGCCCTGTTCTCCAGACCCTTCAGCAGCTGTGTTGCACTTCTCCGGCCCTGCTCCAGCCCCTCAGTGTCCTTCTTGGAGTGAGGGGCCCAAAACTGATCCCAGGATTTATGGTGTGGCCTCACCAGTGTCCAGTTCAGGGGCATGATCCCTGCTGCTCTGCTGGCCACAGCACTGCTGATGCCAGCCAGGATGCTGGTGGCCTTCTTGGTCACCTGGGCATACCCTGGCTCATCTCCTTGGTCTCCTGGGCATCCCCTGGCTCATCTCCTTGGTCTCCGGGGCATCCCCTGGCTCATCTCCTTGGTCTCCGGGGCATCCCCTGGCTCATCTCCTTGGTCTCCGGGGCATCCCCTGGCTCATCTCCTTGGTCTCCGGGGCATCCCCTGGCTCATCTCCTTGGTCTCCGGGGCATCCCCTGGCTCATCTCCTTGGTCTCCGGGGCATCCCCTGGCTCATCTCCTTGGTCTCCGGGGCATCCCCTGGCTCATCTCCTTGGTCTCCGGGGCATCCCCTGGCTCATCTCCTTGGTCTCCGGGGCATCCCCTGGCTCATCTCCTTGGTCTCCGGGGCATCCCCTGGCTCATCTCCTTGGTCTCCGGGGCATCCCCTGGCTCATCTCCTTGGTCTCCGGGGCATCCCCTGGCTCATCTCCTTGGTCTCCGGGGCATCCCCTGGCTCATCTCCTTGGTCTCCGGGGCATCCCCTGGCTCATCTCCTTGGTCTCCGGGGCATCCCCTGGCTCATCTCCTTGGTCTCCGGGGCATCCCCTGGCTCATCTCCTTGGTCTCCGGGGCATCCCCTGGCTCATCTCCTTGGTCTCCGGGGCATCCCCTGGCTCATCTCCTTGGTCTCCGGGGCATCCCCTGGCTCATCTCCTTGGTCTCCGGGGCATCCCCTGGCTCATCTCCTTGGTCTCCGGGGCATCCCCTGGCTCATCTCCTTGGTCTCCGGGGCATCCCCTGGCTCATCTCCTTGGTCTCCGGGGCATCCCCTGGCTCATCTCCTTGGTCTCCGGGGCATCCCCTGGCTCATCTCCTTGGTCTCCGGGGCATCCCCTGGCTCATCTCCTTGGTCTCCGGGGCATCCCCTGGCTCATCTCCTTGGTCTCCGGGGCATCCCCTGGCTCATCTCCTTGGTCTCCGGGGCATCCCCTGGCTCATCTCCTTGGTCTCCGGGGCATCCCCTGGCTCATCTCCTTGGTCTCCGGGGCATCCCCTGGCTCATCTCCTTGGTCTCCGGGGCATCCCCTGGCTCATCTCCTTGGTCTCCGGGGCATCCCCTGGCTCATCTCCTTGGTCTCCGGGGCATCCCCTGGCTCATCTCCTTGGTCTCCGGGGCATCCCCTGGCTCATCTCCTTGGTCTCCGGGGCATCCCCTGGCTCATCTCCTTGGTCTCCGGGGCATCCCCTGGCTCATCTCCTTGGTCTCCGGGGCATCCCCTGGCTCATCTCCTTGGTCTCCGGGGCATCCCCTGGCTCATCTCCTTGGTCTCCGGGGCATCCCCTGGCTCATCTCCTTGGTCTCCGGGGCATCCCCTGGCTCATCTCCTTGGTCTCCGGGGCATCCCCTGGCTCATCTCCTTGGTCTCCGGGGCATCCCCTGGCTCATCTCCTTGGTCTCCGGGGCATCCCCTGGCTCATCTCCTTGGTCTCCGGGGCATCCCCTGGCTCATCTCCTTGGTCTCCGGGGCATCCCCTGGCTCATCTCCTTGGTCTCCGGGGCATCCCCTGGCTCATCTCCTTGGTCTCCGGGGCATCCCCTGGCTCATCTCCTTGGTCTCCGGGGCATCCCCTGGCTCATCTCCTTGGTCTCCGGGGCATCCCCTGGCTCATCTCCTTGGTCTCCTGGGCATACCCTGGCTCATCTCCAGCTGCTGCCACCAACCCTCCCAGGTCCTTTTCCACCAGGCAGTTTCCAGCCACTCTGCCTCAGCCTGGAACTTTTCTGGGGTTGATGTGAGCCAAGGGCAGGACCCCTGGGCTGGTTGAACCTCATCCCACTGGCCTCACCCATCCATCCAAGGCTCTTTTCAGGCAGGGAGGAGGCAGCTCAGTCCCCAGCCCCGGCACACAGCAGGGCTTCACGGCAGCCAGAGCTGGCAGAGGTTCTTTGGCAACAAAACCACTACCATGATCAGCACCTGGCCCCACTCCTGCTGTGCCACCAGTTTGGTTCCTTGGCTGGCAAGATGTGCCCCTCACAGTGGGGCTGGCAGAGCCTGACTCCAAGCTTTGAGCCCAGCCTCACCTCCTGGCATCCGGCGGCAGTGGCTTTTTGCCCTCTGAGTGGGGCAGATGTGGAGCAGCAAAGTTCTTCACAGGCAGAGGTTTGTTCTCACTGTTCACCACCATCTCAGCATCTGCACAGAGAAGAGGGAGCACAAAGCCTCCTGAGATCCACCTGGGTGCTGCTCCCACCATCACCCAAGCCTGGTAGGTTCCAACACCCCCTTCCCAAAGGGCCCATCCTGAGGAGCTCTGCAGGTGTGCCCAGGGTACAGCACCCACCGAAGGGGAATTTGCTTCTCAAGTTGGGTCTGTGGTGTGGTTTTACCTCTTTGTGTCCCTTGGGAAGGGGACAGGGAGCACATGGATGTGTCTGTGGTGTGGTTTTACCTCTTTGTGTCCCTTGGGAAGGGGACAGGGAGCACATGGATGTGTCTGTGCCACTTTACCCTCCAGTGTCCCACTGGAAGGGAGCATGGAGCTCGTGGAAGCACAAGGTGCTGTGGCAGCCAATTGGCCACTCCCTGCCATGGAGGAGGCAGGGAACGAATTTGACAGGGCTGCAGGGGAGCTGGGAGGGACTGGGGTGGACTGGAAGAAGAAGGGAGGGCAGAGCCAGGAGTCCTTCACCCTCCCCAGCACTGCCTGGCTGTAGGAAAAGGGCTTCTCACCCCAAAAAGGCTGCCCAGGGAGGTGATGGAGTCACCTGGAGGTGTTCAAGAACTGTCTGGACATGGCACTTTGGGACATGGTTTGGTGGCCATGGTGGAGCTGGGTTGAAGCTTGGACTTGATGACCTAAGAGAGCTTTTCCAACCCAGTTAATTCTGTAATTCTAATCCTAAACTTCCTGCTCCATCTCATCATGAGAGAACATGGGAACAAGCCAGAACAGCCATGACAAGTAGGCTGAGGGGTGTGAGGCTGAAGAATGAGGGGGAGGACAAAGCCTGGGAGCCACACCAAAGCCCTCCAAGCTCATTTTCCTCCACCCCATGCAGAGCCTGATTCATAGATCCATAGAACAGTTTGGCCTGGAAAGGACCTTGATGCTCATCCAGTCCCAACCTCCTGCCACAGGCAGGGACAGCTTCCACAAGCCCAGGTTGCTCAAGGCCTCATCCAACCTGACCTTCAACACCTCCAGGGAGGGAGCACATCCACAGTGTCTCCCCAGCCACCCTGCTGGGGCCCTGGAGGGGACACTCACCAATGTGCCAGCCGTAGATGGTGCGGATGTTGAAGCGTCCCTTGTCCAGGCTGCCCAGTACCCCTGCCAGTGCCTCCCTCAGGCTGCTCTGCAGCAGGGTGGCCCTCTCCTCACCCTGCTCAGTGGCACTCAGCATCTCCAGTGGCAGGAATGGCCCCTGGTACTCAGGGCACTCCAGCCTGGCAGTGGCATTGATGTGGATGAGCTTCAGCCGTAGGCTGTGGGCCTTGGGGGAGTCATCTCCTGGTGGGAGGAGAGAAGCAGAGATAGAAACAGAGCCCCAAGCCCCACAGCAGCGAGACAAAGATCAGCAACAAGCAGACCTCAGGGTTCATGACCTGTTCCTGCTGCCAGGCACTCACAGAATCTCAGTATGGTTTGGGTTGGAAGAGACCTCTGGAGATCATCCAGTCCAACCCCCTGCTAAAGCAGAGGCACCCACAGCAGCTTGCACAGCATCACAATGCCATGGGGGGGTTTGGAATCTCTCCACACAGGGAGACTCCACAACCTCTCTGGGCAGCCTGGGACAGGGCTCCAGCACCCTCACACCAGAGAAGTTTCTCCTCCTGTCCTGGTGAAACCTCCTGGGTTGCAGTTTGTGCCCATTGCCCTTTGTCCTGTCACTGGGAACCACTGGCAAGAGTCTGGCCTCATCCTCTTGCCCCCCACAGGTTCTTCAGCTCTTGCTGAGCATTGATCAGATCCCCTCTGGGTCTGCTCTTCTCCAGGCTCAACAGCCCCAGGGCTCTCAGCCTTTCCTCCTCACAGACATGCTGCAGGCCTCTCTGCATCTTCCCAGCCTCCACTGGACTCTCTCCAGCAGTTCTCTGTCTCTCTTGAACTGGGGAGCCCTGAACTGAATCCAGTTCTTCAGATGTGGCCTCACTAGGGCAGAGTGGGATGGGAGGACAACTTTCCTCAACAGTGCCAGAGCAGAAGAGCAAGATCTGGAGAGCTTGAGGAGACAGAGGCAGGAGAAGAGAGTACAGGGAAGTGCAGGAATGGCATGGAGGAACATGGATTGAGGGATCCCCCTGGGCTTGTTCTCATTCCTCATCACAGAGGCACAAATCCATGACTGAAGAAGGCTTCTGGAGCAGGAGGACCCAGTGAGATCAATTCCCTCCTGGTTAACCACTCAGTAACTGCAATGCAGAAGGCCCAAGCTCTGTGCTCAGCATCCCTGGCCCAGCTCTGAGATTCTCACTCCCCACCCCACTCTCAAGAGCCTCTCCCCTCACCTCGGATCTGAGCGTGGAACTCGGGGGCCAGCACTCGGCGCAGGTAGGGAGCCTTGGCCTGCTGCAGCACACAGAGTGACCACACCAGGTCAGTCAGAAGGTGAGGTTCCAGGTTATCCAGCTCACCCTCAAGCTCCTCAAGGACCTGCAGAGAAGGAAATCAAACAGCTCAGCTCAGCACTGCTGCTGCCTCCATGTTGCGGTTAACACACAGACCTGAGGTGCTGAGCTGCACCCAACCTGCTCCTCCTCTGGGTTATCTGTAGGGAGAAGATTTGCAGAGGTTCTGACTCAACCCTGCAGCTCCTGACCTGAGCTCTCCTGGCCTGAGATGCTGCAGCACTACTGGAAGGATCCAGAAAGCCCAGCAGCAAATTGCAGATGGGGGTAACATACCACAGCAGGAAAGGGAGGGCTGGAGGCCATGAACTCCTCAGGATCTGCAGCTCAAACCTGAGGTCAAGTGAGCTGGAGGGGGCTAAGTCTGTCCTGGTGGTGTCAGGATGTCCATCCAGGAACCACAGCAAGAGCCTGAAGCTCTGCCACCCTTCAGGGGTTTCTCCTGTTAAACCTGGAGAAGTTTTCAGCAGCACCTCAAAAATGAGGAGTTTTGCATTTGCTGCTGGTTGCCAGAGGCTGGAGAGGAGACAGGGTGTGCCCAGGTGGCCAAGAAGGCCACCAGCATCCTGGCTTGGATCAGCAGTGGTGTGGACATTGCAGGGGCAGGGAAGGGATCATCCCCCTGGACTGGGGGCACTGGTGAAGCTCCTGGGGTCAGTTTTGGACCCCTCACTCCAAGAAGGACATTGAGGGGCTAGAGAGGGTCCAGAGAAGGGCAATGAAGCTGGTGAAGGGTCTGGTGAGGAGCACCTGAGGGACCTGGGCTTGTTTAGCCTGAAGAAAAGGAGGCTGAGGGGAGACCTTCTGGCTCTCTGCAGCTCCCTGTAAGGATGCTGGAGCCAGGGCTGGGGTTAGTCTCTTCTCCCAAGGAACAAACAGCTTCCACTCCCCCCAATGGCTCCTAAGAACCAGGGAACAGCCTGAGAGCTCCCAGAGCCTGGGCATGGCAACCACCACCACCACCTCTGGCCTCATTAGAAAGAGTTAATTAGAGCAGTCAGAGGTCAGGAGGGCACCTCAACACCCACACCCTGCTAGCAAAGCCAGCCTGGGGGGCACCAGGCACGGACTAACTTGTTCAGCTGGTGGCTGGGGAGTGCAGGGTGGGTTCATCAGCCTGGCCTCAGCTCTGGGCTCCCCCTTTTCCCATTCCTCACACCATCTGAAGCCATTCAACAGCCAGAAGAATACCTGCAGCCTTCCCACCAACTAGGGAAGAAGAAAGGCTGATGAAGAGGAGGAAAGGAGGAAGTTACCACGCTGAAGAAGTCCTCGCTTGCGCTGGGCTGGAAGTTGAGGCGAGCAAAAGACAGGATGAGCCCACAGAGTTGGCTGACTGACAGCTGCTTGGTGTTGTCCAGGGTGTACTGCAAGATGCAGGAGGGAAAAGCAGAGCTTTAAGGCTGTCCCATGTGAGCAGAGCCAGGAGAAGATGGAACACAGCAGCCCCGTGGCAGGATGGGAAAACAAGAGGGAAAGAGCTTTTAGTGCTCCCCTGGGGTTTGATCTTGGCACAAGGGGAAGCGGTGAGCGGAAGCAGAGCTCTGGAATATTCCAGTTGGCTGAAGTGGGGTGGAACTGGGAAGAGAAGCAGCAGGAGGAGCTGGGACTGGACCCAGCTCAGCACAAGTCCCAGTGCTGACTTCAGAAAATGAACAGCAAATCCTGTCAGACTCCATGGCAATCGGCGGCCGGGCGGGGACAAGAGCAGTGCCGCTCCAGAGAGCACCTCTGGAAGGGTGGCAGGGGGTAGCTGGGATGGGTCACAGTGATATTGCTGCCAGGGGGACCTTGCCTGTCCCCTCCAAGTCCCCTCACCTGTGCAACAGCCTCAAAGAAGGGCAGGCTGAGCCACTTGAGCAGGGCGAAGGACCTGACGCAGCGTGTCACCTCCACGGGCGTCATGGTGGCCACCTGGGGGTGCAGGTCGGTGGCAATCTTCTGGAAGACCTGGGGCTGGTGGAAATTCAGCTTTCCTTAAAGGGGGAAAGAGAAAAGGGGCAGCCACTTACAAGGAGCTGGTACAGGAGCCATGCTTGGATGGTGCTGGTGGCACCAAAGGAGAAGAAGAGGCTCCAGGAGGGGTTTTGCCTGTCTCCAAGCTGGCTTGACCTCATCCTTTCTGGTCAGGCCAAGTCTGTGCTGCACCCACCAGCTGCCAGTCTTGGTGCCAGCTCATGGCTCCAACCTCCACTCAGTGTTGGTGGCAGCATTTAACCTCAAGTGTCTCTGGATCTGTAGATCCTGGGAAGGCCAGGAGACTCCTGAAGTCATGGAGGCCATCAGCAACCTCACACCAGCTGAGGAACTGGCAACACCACCAAGTCCTGAAGCAGCTCAGGTCAGTGTGGACCACTCAGGAGAGGACAATCCCACAGAATCACAGAATGTTAGGTGCTGGAAGGGACCTTGAAAGATCATCTAGTCCAACCCCCATGAGAAGAGCCCAGGCAAGGTCTGAGAACTGCTGCAGCAGCAGCAAAGGCTCAAAGCATCCTGATGTGACAATGTGGCAGCTACAAGCACCAAAGAGGAACATCAACAGAGGGTGACAGAGTGCTGGCTGCAAGTGTCCTCACCACAGTGCCTACAGCCTTGCTCCCAAACCAGCTCTAGCAGTTGCAGTTGTCCACTTTGTAGGTTCTAAGGCTGGATAACTGTTGGATTGTCTCTGCACACAGCCCAGGTCCATATACAGCAAACTGCTGCCCTTCCTGAGCTGGAGCAGCTACAGCTTTGCCTTGGAGAACAGAGTCCAGCATGGATTTGGAGGCTGTGACACGCAGGGTCCAGCTCTCTCCAGGGAGCTTGCTCCAGGTTCCTCAACTTCACAACAAGTAAGTTCATAACATCAATGAGAGAACCAAGATCTCCCTTCAAGACCACATCTGCTGGAGCTATTTCTTTATTTGGAGAGCACAGCTAACCCACCAAGGTCATCCTGGCCCCAGTGGTTGCCAGAAGAACTTTTTTCACCACCAGAAGACAGGTCATTAGGAAGAGCTCCTCCTTGGCTCTCCTGGCTTCCTTTATCCCTGTTTTTCTGGGCTTTATCCCCATTCCTCTGGGCTTCCCACCTGCCCTCCAGCAGTGAGAGGACAGCACCATGCAACATGGCACAGGGAAGTGGAGCCAGAGAACCAAGACCCTCAGGATCATAAAGCAGGTAGTCCATCAGTACTACCCTGGAATTAGTGCAGTGGCCCAGGCTGCCCAGGGCAGTGGTGCAGTGCCCACCCCTGCAGGGCTGTCAAAGCCATGGAGCTGTGGTGCTGAGGGCCATGGTTTAGTGGTGCCCTGGCAGTGCTGGGCTCGTGGTTGGACTCCATCATCTTAAAGATCTTTTCCAACCCAAACCATTCTGTGATTCCATGACTCCAGGTCTCTTCCTTCAGGTTCCCTGGAAGGACAATGATCTCTCTGGGCTCACTCCAGCTGTGCTCAGAGCTGGAAGCTACGCAGCTGTGCAGGTTGTACATCAAGTCCATCCTCACACATCCTCCCTACCCTCCTCCAGCTTAGCCATGGTGACAATGCAATCGATCCCACTCTGAGCAGCCAAAATCAGTTGGATTTTACCACCCAGCAGCTCCTTACACAACAAAGGCACTTACCATAGGCAAAAATCAGATCCAGCAGGATGCTGAGGCCAAGCTCTGAGTGCTTCTGGGTCAGGTGGTAGGACAGAGCCCGGAGCAGAGGCACACAGCGCCGGTTCTGGTAGGCGAGAGCCAGCATCACCTTCCTGATGTCATCAGGCTCAAACTGCTCAGCAAGCTCCAGAGCCTGCCAGGAGACATTTGGAAGAGTGATGTCAAAAGAGAGCAGGGAGGGAGGGGACCTATCTGCTGGATCAGCAGCTCCTTTTGCACTCCAATTTCTGCCTCGTTGGCAAGATGCTGACCCCACGCTGTTGGTTTGGGCTCTGGAGAGCCAAGAGCCCTGTCAGACACAGTGACAATGTTCTGCCTTGTCACACTGCTGTCTGTAGCATTTATTTGTCCCCAGGGTCCCAGGAGAGGGGACAATGAGGCTCAGGAGCTACAGATCTTGCTGTGGCAGCTGTTTGGCCAGTCCCCAGCACAGGCTGGCTGAGGACTGAATTTGACGCAGCTGCAGTGGTGGCTCTGACCCAAAGGATGGGTCCCTGCTTTTGTAAGGTAGAGACAGGGGCTGGAGGGGACAGAGGTGTCCCTTGGAGGTTGATGGGTGCCCAGAGGACAGTAAGGGACACTCCTCAGTCCAGCTGCCCTCACAGCCTGGTTTGTGCAGATGAGCAGGGGTAATGGTTGTGGCACTGGTGTGACGCTGACTCCAAGTCACCACTTGCCAGCTCAGCTGAGGAGATCTGAGCCCCTTCTCTGCTGATCTACAGAGTGAAACACCAGCTCAGCCCCACCTTCCACCAGTGCAGACCAGTCTGAGACACTCACTGACACCAGTGTGGACTGGGAAGGGGCTGGCAGATGTAACCTTCTCCATTGTCCCCCGTGGGCTGGGCACTACTGAGGCCACACCTCAAATCCTGGGTCAGTTTTGGGCCACTCACTCCAAGAAGGACACTGAGAGGCTGCAGCAGGGCCAGAGAAGGGCAACAAAGCTGCTGAAGGGTCTGGAGAAGAGGTCTGGTGAGGAGCAGCTGAGGGAACTGGGGTTGTTGAGCCTAGAGAAAAGGAGGCTGAGGGGAGACCTTCTGGCTCTCTGCAGCTCCTGAAAGGAGGTTGAAGCCAGGTGGGGGTTAGACTCTTCTCCCAAGGAACAAGTGACAGGATGAGAGCAAATGGCCTCAACTTGCCCCAGGGGAGGTGTAGGTTGGACCTGAGGAACATTTTTTTGCCCTTGAGGGTCATCAAGGCCTGTCCCAGGCTGCCCAGGGCAGTGGTGGAGTCCCCATCCCTGGAGGGGTTTCAAAGCTGTGGTGCTGAGGGCCATGGTTTGGTGGTGCCCTGGCAGTGCTGGGTTCATGGTTGGAGTCCATGAGCTGAAAGCTCTCCTCCAGCCCAAACCATTCTTTGCTTTGAGTCCATGACCTACAGAACTCCTCAGACGCAAACCTCTCCTAGAAGCATGGGAAGCTGTTTGAACATCAGCCCACCAAAAGGCTCTGGAATGGAATGAATGTGTGGGATTAGGGCTGAGGGGCAGAGAGCTCTCCCTTCCACCTCCAGTCCCCTCAGACAGGCCACCTCCAGCAGGGAACAGCAGCAGAAGAGAAGCGCCCAAGCCCATACCTTGTCCTCCAGCCGGTCCATCAGAGCAGGGGACATGTGGCCAACCTTGCTCATCAGTGACACCACATTTCGAGTGCCCTCAAGCTCTGTCCAACGTAGCTCCAGCTTCTTGAGGACTTCACTGAGCAATCTGCTCTCCTTGCCCTGCTTGAGTGCCAAGAACTCTGCCAGGGAGGCGAGCTGCCGGAAGGTGAGACGCCGCAGCCGCCACAGCACCTCCTGCTCCACTGACTGCACCTCTCTCCTGTTGCTGTCCACCCCCAGGGTGTAGAGGCTCTTCACAAGGTTCACCAAGGTGTTATTCCACACATGAGATATCTGGGAGCACAAGGAAATAAGGGAAAGTGTTGGGGAGAGGAAGCAAGAGTAGTTGGGATGAGGTCTGACAAACATCCTGCCCTTGGGTCGCACCAAACCCATGAAGGCTCCGGGCTAGAGGCAGAGTGGCTGGAAACTGTTTGGGGGAAAAGGACCTGGGGAGGTTGGTGACAGAGGCTGGAGATGAGCCAGTGAGTGCTCAGGTGGCCAGGAAGGGCACCAGCACCCTGGCTTGCATCAAAAAGTGTGGCCAGCAGGACACTGGCATCCCTTTGGACACATGGTGGAGATCATCAGGAGCAGCACTTTGAACTCCAAATCCAGCAGCACAGGAATGCCTCAGCTCAGTGAAACCAACCAGGAGCCCTCAGGACAAATCCCAGCTCTCTGCTGTCTTTAGACAAGTTTTAAGGAGCAGAGATTATGGATCAGGAAAAGCAGAAGTGTCTGCAGAACACTTGGACCCTGTTGTAACAGGACAAGGAGTGATGGTCTGAACTGAAAGAGGAAGATTGAGACTGGTGGGAAGGGAGAAAATGTTTGTACTATGAGGGTGGTAAGACCCTGGCCCAGGCTGCCCAGAGAGGTGGTAGATGCATCATCCCTGACACCACTGCAGGTCAGGTTGTCTGGGGCTCTGAGAAACCTGCTCTAGCTGCACGTGTCCCTGCTGCCTGCAAGGGGTTGGACTGGATGAGCTTTAAAGGTCCCTTCCCAAACTGTTCTGTGATCCTCCAATTCCACAATTTTCTTACTGAGAGAGTTTTAAACTCAAGGGGGCAGGATCAAGGCAGAGCTTAATGAGAACTTCTGCACTGCATCTTGGCTCTGCTCCAAAAAAGCAGTGATTGCAGATAGAAATTATTACGTTTTCCCTTTTGAGTTGATTATTTCACCATGTGACCCCTTCAACTTCACTCCCAAACACAAACTACAAAGCCAAACCAGCAGCAGGCCCAACCCCAGGAGCACCAGCTGCTTTTCCACCTCATATCCTTGTCCCAGAACTCTTCTGCAGCCAGGAGAGAACTTACCTGGGAATCCATAATGCTGATGAGCTGCTGGAAACGTTCATCTTGCAGAATGCTCCCTGTTTCCAGGTTTTTTCCCATAGACAGTCTGGAAAGTTGAGTAATTATCTGGGAAGCTTGGTTGCTATTGAGAGCATGGAGCTCAGCCAGCTGGAGCAGGTCCTGAGGAGTTGTGGCTGTCTCTATCAGTTCCCCAATCACTTTGTGTTCTGGATTTCTGCTCTCCTCCACCTGCTCCTTGACTGAGAACCCATCAGCACAGCTCAAATAGCTTGATGTATGAAAGGAGTTGAAAGGCAGAGCTCTTGCTGTCACCATCTTCCCAACTGGTGCCAGCAGAGAGGCTGGGACTGAAGGTGGAGAGATGAAGGCCCCCAGGTACCTCCAGCAGCAGCGTCGCACCAAATGGGCTGCCATGGTGGGAGATGTGGTGGAGGGGAAGGAAGGCTGGGAGCTGGAGGTCAACGTTGCATTGCAGGAATCTAAGAAAAGAAAAGAAACCTTTTAGGAGCAGGAATGTTAGGTAAAAAGGAGGCAGCCAGCTTCTGGTGGTGGCTGTGAGGAAAGGGCTGTTTTGATCAGCAGCACTGGACATGAAGGACATCTTGCTGGTGGCTGACAGCAAGGCAGGGCTGTGGAGGAGACTCTGTGCTTCCCTGCCAGGCTAACCTGCTTCCAGAGCCACTCAGGGGCTGCTCAACTCCAGAACTGCTTTCCAAGCCACCATGCTTGGTTGGCATCCAACCTCCAGAGTGGCTGGCAGCAGGGACTGCAGCACCCCCAGTTCCTCTCCAGCCTTAACTGAGCCTTGCCCAGACCTCCAGGGACATTGCCTTTATCCCAGCTGCTCCCAGTGTGCCCACATCATGTTCCCTGGCCCAGCTCCTCAGAGCCTCTGGGCCTGTCCTTGCACGGCGGGGATATTCCCCTCAGACCCTCCAGCGGCTCAATCCATACTTTCCCGAGCCATTTCCCGTCAGATCCCTGAATCTATCCTCCCGTTCCCCACTCCCAAACCTATTTCCCTCGGGCCCGGTCGATTCCATTGAGTGTCCACAGACCCAGCTCTTCTCCTTCGGGCTCTTCTTCTCAGACCCCCACGGAGATCAGCACCAGTCTTCCCCGAACTATTCCCTCAGATCAACGCCCGGCTCCGTTCGAGTCCTTTCGGACACCTCCAGGCCTAGTTTCTGCCCCCGGATTCATCACAGGACACCCCTGGGCCCGGTTCTCCCGCTGGGGCCCGTCTCTCCCCACCACCCAGGCTCATCCACTCCACTCCTCGGGCTCGATCTGGGCTCCCCACAAGTCCGATCAACCCCTCCCAGGCCGGACCCCTCCTCTCCCGCCACCGCCAGGCCTGACCTCGCCCTCCCCAGCCACACGCCGGGCCGAGAGGGTGGCGCCGGCACAGCCTCAAGGCGTCATCAGGCCGCGACGTCTCCTATTGGCGGAGCGCCGGCGCACTCTGGTGCGTCATCACAGTGAGCCGAGTGCCCGTTGGCCGAGGCGACGAGCTGGCATGGCAGGGGTGAGCGGCTGCCCTGGTAGCTGCTGCGGCGTGGCAGGGCTCAGGGCTGGGAGAGGCCCTGCCCCACCTGCTCGCCAAGGCCGCTATGCCGTGGGGCACCAGGACCACCCCCTGGGCAGCCGTGGGGCACCAGGACCACCCCCTGGGCAGCCGTGGGGCACCAGGACCACCCCCTGGGCAGCCGTGGCGCTGTCTGACTGCATGGGGGGAGCCTTGATCTGACAGAGGGTCGGGAGGCTCCGCAGAGGGATCTGGCCAGACTGGAGTGATGGCTGAGGCCAAAGGGATGAGGATCAGCCAGGCCAAACATTCCGCCCTTGGGTCACAACAACCACAGGAACGCTGCAGGCTGGAGGCAAAGTGGCTGGAAACTGTCTGGTGGGAAAAGGACCTGAGGGGGTTGGTGAGAGCAGCTGGAGATGAGCCAGTGTGTGACCAGGTGGCCAGGAAGGCCACCAGCATCCTGGCCTGGATCAGCAATAGTGTGGCCAGCAGGAGCAGGGCAGGGATTGTGTCCCTGGACTGAGCACTGTCGAGGCCACACCTCAAATCTTGGGGTGGCCTTGCCAGCAAGGACACTGAGGGGTGGGAGCAGGGCCAGAGAAGGGTAACAAAGCTGGTGAAGGGTCTGGAGAACAGGGCTGGTGGGGAGTAGCTGAGGGACCTGGGGCTGTTGAGCCTGGAGAAAAGGAGGCAGAGGTGAGACCTTCTGGCTCTCTGCAACTCCCTGAAAGGAGTTTGGAGCCAGGTGGGGATTGGTCTCCTCTGCCGAGGAACAAGAGACAGGATGAGAGGAAATGGCCTCAACTTGCCCCGGGGGAGTTGTAGATTGGACCTGAGGAACAATTTCTTGCCCGTGAGGGTTGTCAAGGCCTGTCCCAGGCTGCCCAATGCAGTGGTGCAGTCCCCATCCCTGGAGTGATTTCAAAGCTGTGGAGCTGTGTTGCTGAGGGCCATGGTTTAGTGGTGCCCTGGCAGTGCTGGGTTCGTGGTTGGACCTGGTCTCTTCCAACCTAAACCATTCTGTGATTACCCTCCTGGGCCCAGCACTGCCTTGTTGAGGTTCTCAGCAGTGATCTCACCCAGGTTGTGCCTCGCCCAACCTCTTTGCTTTCCTTCCTGCTCTCCCAGTATCCAAACTGGTCTGTAGGAACAAATAAAGACAAAAAGGTGGCCTGGCAGGAATGCTGAGGGGCAGCTCAGTCCTGTGGTGTGCAAACAAAGCAGGCACTGATTTATGAGCTTTGTGTTTCCCACAGCTCAGGGCCTTGCTCTTTGCTCTTGGAAGTTTTATTTCCCCCCCCTTGCCCCCACCTTCTCTCTGGTGAGCAGATGGCCTGAGAAGAGGGTGACCCTGGGGTTACCCCAGGTGAAACTCACTAAATTATCTCTTTATGTCCCAAAAATGGCCTTGCAGGAGTTAATGGATTGTGGATGAGCCTGCTTGGGGTGAGGGTGGGGGATACACAGAAGTGTGATTATTGATGATGACTAATAAATAATCTCTTGAGGTCTTGATGCTGAATTTGTTCACTGTTAAGTCCTGACTCTCAGAAATGGAGGAGAAAATGGGGCAAAACTTCCTTGAAGGGCTTGCTGCACCCTCCTGTGGATGGCCTCAGGCCTTGGGTGCTGCCTTCCTATGGACTGTGGGTGCTGCTGGGCTGAATGGTTCCTTCTGGGAGCTGGACTCTGTCCTTCAGCTCATCCATGCAGACCTTCAGCTGCCTCATACCTGTCAGGATGAGGTGGTTGAAGAAGCAGCAGCCAATTGCTTGGCTTGCAGAAGATGATCCTTGGAATGCAATCAGCTCTGCTGGACCTCTCCTCTCCAGGGCTATGTCCCATGAAGTTTTTCCAAGCAGGTTCTTGAAGAGCCACATCTTTCTCTCTGGAAGTGTCCAGGGTGATGATCCTGCTCCTGCTTCCTGCCCAACTCCCTGCTCTCAGCATCTTGATCTCCACCATTTCATGGTCACCACAGTCAAGGCTGCCCTCAACCTTCTCATCTCCAACCAGGTTGTCCATGCTTCTAAGCAGGAAGTCTAGTGGAGTACCTCTCATCGTTGGCTCCTCAGTGTCCTGGCTCTGGAAGCCATCACCCAGGCCACTTCTGCAGTGGTGTGTCCAGTTCTGGTCCCTACCAGTCAAGAAGGATGGAGAAGATCCCAAAGAGGGTCAGGATGATAGTCAGGGGGATGGAGAACCTGTTCTGGGAGTTAAAACTGCAGGGGTTGAGTCTCTTCTCCCTGGAAAGGAGAAGGTTTTCGAGGTAACCTCACCCAGTACTCAAAGGGTGGAGGCTTTCAAGGAGAAGGTAAGGATCAGTAGGTGCTGGGAGAGGCTTCATCTCGACTTGGGTTGTGCTCTGAGACCAGTTGTCACCTGCAAGAACCTCCCTGGGTGGCAGTCCCATTGCTGGGGGCGGTGAACCTGCCTGGGGTGCAAGATAATCCCACCTGGGGTCTCTTCTCTGCTGAAGGTTGCATCTGGATCATTCCAGAGCCAGCCTGGGCTGTCCTGCAGGCCTGTGATTGACAGCACCCATCCCTGGGGACTTCCCAGATGCCACCCACCGACCCTGACCTAGGCACACTTGTCACTGCTTGATTTACAAGCTGCTAACGAGCATCCTTGGTGGCCTCCACCAGCCAAGAGCTCTGAACCTGCTTGGGCAGCTTTGGGCTTCCCCTGGCTGTTTGTGGTGGTGCAAATGGGGGTTGAACAGAGGGTCACCTGCTGGGCAGGGTTCCTTGACATGCTCCTGGAGGTTCCTCCTCAACCTTGGAGGGGACAATTGCTCCCACGGCTGGTGCTTGGCCAACCCCACCTTGTTTGCCTCAGGGACAGATGTCTTCACATCTCCACCCACCATAAAACGCTTGCAGGGGACTGGAAAGCCCCGGCCCTGGGGCAGGGAGACTTCTTCAGCCAGCCCTGTGGGACCATGAGGGTGAGAAACCCAACGTGGTGTCCCCCTCCATCCCCATCCACCCCTCTTTGATGGTCACCTCGAGGCGCACCTTGCCCTGGCGTGGCGCTACCTGAGACCACCACCTTCCTTGGTCACATTCTGACTTGGTATCAGCCATGCCCAGGGCTGGGACACCCACTCTGGTGACCTGAGGACCAAAGAAGAGGATGGACTTGGCTTCTGGCCAGATTTGGCCCACCAGGAATTTCCTGGTGGCACCAGGGAACGCCCATGGTGGCGGTGGCCATAAAAGGGTCTCCCCAGCGTGCCGGGTGGCAGGAGGCAGGATGAAGCCGTGCCAAGGGCTGCCACTGCTGCTGCCGCTGCTGCTGCTGCTGCTGCTGGGGCTGGTTGGAACCACCACGCCAGGGCCAGATGGATCCCCCAGCGTGTTCCCAGCATCCAGATCCATCCCACCAGGGCTCTGGACTGTCCCCTACAAGGATATCGTCCTGGCGGCCGTGGAGCTGCTCAACGCCAAGGCCGTCGGGCCCCATGTGCTGCGGCTGCGGGACACTGCTGCTCCCGACAGGGTGAGAGCTTAGCACCTTCTGGGGGTGGGGATGGCCCTTCTGGGGATGGACCCATCCAATTCACCCATCTCTGGGCTGGATGTGACCCCTCTTGGGGGTCTCATTTGGCCCTTTTGGGGCTGGACCCATCCGCTTCAGAGACTGGGTCCAACCTTCTACAGAGATGGAGCCCACCCAGCTAGGAGCTGAATGTGACCCATCTCCAGGTTGGACCTGGCCCCTCTTTGGGCTGGATCAGGCCCTTTTGGAGCTGAATCCATCCATGTTTACAGCTGTGACCCATCTCTGGGCTGGGTGTGACCCCTCTTGGGTGTTGCATTTGGCCTTTTTGGGGCTGGACCTATCCTCTTTGGAAACTGGGTCTAACCTTCCATGGGGATGGAGCCCACTCAGCTTGAAGCTGAGTGTGACCCATCTCCAGGTTGGACCTGGCCCTTCTTTGGGCTGGATCAGGCTGGTTTTGGGGTTAGATCCATCCCATTTCTGGGCTGGCTGTTTGGGACAGTGGTGTCATGGGTCCCTGAGGTGTCTTTCTCCCTTCTGCCAGCTCCTGGACCTGCAGCAGCGTCAGGAGCTGACCTTCACCATGGAGGAGACCACTTGCCATGCCTCGGGGACAGCCACCACCGCCTGCAAGAGCCTCTGGCTCGGGGTGAGGCTTCTTTGTCCTCAGCTGGGGAGCAGCTGATGGGGAAACTGAGGCATGGGAGAGCTTCAACCTCCTCTTGGCTTCCTCATCTTCCTCATGTCCCCTTCTCCTTCCCCACAGCCACTGATACACTGCCAGGGTTGGGTCTTCCTGGAGCAGCAGCAGCCCACGGTTGAGCTCTCCTGCAAGAAGGGAGCTGCTTTGGTAAGCAGGTGGCCAAGGTGGCACCGTGTCCCCACTATGTCACCCATGGTGGGGGGCACCTAGACCTCCCCACCCATCTCCCTGAGGTTTGATGTCCCTCCTTCTCCTCCCAGCACCCCCGAATCAAGACCTCCAAGCTCAAGAGCTTCTTCACCAAGCTGAAGGAGCGCGTCAAGAGCTTCTTCCAGTGCAGGAATATCTGGATCCGTGACAAGCTCAACCTCAAAGTCCCCATGCCTTGAGTGGGTGACACCACTGTGACCCTCCCCAGCTCTGTGCTCCCCACCCGGGTGTTCTGCTTCTAATAAATGTCCCTGCAATGCTCCTGCTGTCACCTCAGTCCTTGCAAGTCCCTGTCTCACCTTGTACCCTCTGCACCCCTCTGGGGTCTCCAGAGGGTTCTGCTCCTCCAAATCCCCACCTGAGGAGCTATAAGGGCTGGGGACAAACCATAGAGTGGAGGTGTGTCCTCAAAAGAGACCAGAGATGCCACCAGCCACAGCTGGGACATGCTTAGGGTCTTCCTGTCCCATGTCCCCCCAGGTTAACTGTCACCCTGTGGGCTGGGGCCAGGAAACTGATCCCTGGGGTGGGTTCCCCAACCTCCCTGGTGGGGGTAAAAAGGAGCACAGGCAGGTGGCCTTGGGGACAAGGAAACCAAGCTCCTGAGTGCTGGCAGAGGGTGGTGTTTGTGCCCTCCCTTTCCCTGCCCTCCTGGCCTACACCCAGGCACTGACTCAGGCTGTGGAGTGCTTCAGCTTGCACCCCCAACTATGGCACCATGGGGGCTTTGTGGAGACTATGGCACCGTGGGGATCATGACACCATGGGGACCATGACACCGTGGGGATCATGACACCGTGGGGATCATGACACTGTGGGGAGCATAGCACCATGGAGGCCATGACTCCATGGGGACCATGACACTGTGGGAACCATGCAACCTTGGGGATCATGACACCATGGGGACCATGACACCGTGGGGACCATGACACTGTGGGGAGCATAGCATCATGGAGGCCATAACTCCATGGGGACCACGACACTGTGGGGACCATGACACTGTGGGGACCATGCCACCTTGGGGATCATGACACAGTGGGAACCACGACACTGTGGGGACCATGACACCGTGGGGATCATGACGCTGTGGGGACCATGACACCTTGGGGATCATGACGCTGTGGGGACCATGACACCGTGGGGATCATGACACCGTGGGGACCATGGCACTGTGGGGACCATGGCACTGTGGGGACCATGACACTGTGGGGACCATGACACCTTGGGGATCATGACACCGTGGGAACCATGACACCTTGGGGATCATGACACCGTGGGAACCATGACACCTTGGGGATCATGACACCGTGGGGACCATGACACAGTGGGAACCATGACACTGTGGGGACCATGACACCTTGAGGACCATGACACTGTGGGGATCATGCCGCCTTGGGGATCACTCTGTGGTGACGATGAGAATGGTTCCTATTTTGGGGGAGGGCATGGGGGGTGCTCTGGGGAGTCCCCGGTGCCCAGCTGTGCCCTATCCCCAGTGCTGCCCCCATGTCCCACCATGGCCAAGCCCTCGTCCCTCAGCTTCCCCCCCGGCACCCCAAAGGACAAAGCGAGGAGCCTGCCTCAGGTGCTGCGGCCATCACCGGCCCCTTTATTGTCTTAGCCGAAGCCCAGCGAGCCCTTGCCGTGGAATTCGAACTTGATCTTGGGCCGGAAGCGCCGAAACTTGCTGAAGAAACGTCCGAACCGGCCCCGCTGCACCAGCACCGGCTGCCGGGGGGACAGAGGCGGCCGCGGCGTCAGCAGCGGGGACACGGCCACGGCCCCGCACTGCTCCTCCTACAGGCGCGACCCACGCCCAGGGTCTTGTGCCCGGGGGTCTTGTGGCACTCCACATCCCACACCCAGGATCCTGCATCTGGGATACCACCCAGCACTCCAAACCCAGGACCCCACACCCGGGATCCCACACCCAGGATCCTGCATCTGGGATACCACCCAGCACTCCAAACCCAGGATCCCACACCCAGGATCCTGCATCTGGGATCCCACCCAGCACTCCAAACCCAGGATCCCACACCCAGGATCCTGCATCTGGGATCCCACCCAGCACTCCAAACCCAGGATCCCACACCCAGGATCCTGCATCTGGGATCCCACCCAGCACTCCAAACCCAGGATCCCACACCCAGGATCCTGCATCTGGGATCCCACCCAGCACTCCAAACCCAGGATCCCACACCCAGGATCCTGCATCTGGGATCCCACCCAGCACTCCAAACCCAGGATCCCACACCCAGGATCCTGCATCTGGGATCCCACCCAGCACTCCAAACCCAGGATCCCACACCCAGGATCCTGCATCTGGGATCCCACCCAGCACTCCAAACCCAGGATCCCACACCCAGGATCCTGCATCTGGGATCCCACCCAGCACTCCAAACCCAGGATCCCACACCCAGGATCCTGCATCTGGGATCCCACCCAGCACTCCAAACCCAGGATCCCACACCCAGGATCCTGCATCTGGGATCCCACCCAGCACTCCAAACCCAGGATCCCACACCCAGGATCCTGCATCTGGGATCCCACCCAGCACTCTAAGCCCAGGATCCCACACCCAGGATCCCACACCCAGGATCCTGCATCTGGGATCCCACCCAGCACTCTAAGCCCAGGATCCCACACCCAGGATTCCACACTCAAGATCCCTCAACCAGGTCCCTGCACTCAGGATCCCACACCCAGGATCCCATCTCCAGGACTCTTGTGGGACCCCAAACCCAGGATTCTGCTCCCAGGATCTTGCACCTGGGACCCCATTCAGGACCCCACACTCAATATCCTGTACCCTGGATCCCACACACCAGGATTCCAAACCTGGGACCCCACACCCAGGATCTTACACCCAAAATCCCATGCTCAGGACTCCTGTAGCACCCTTAAACCCAGGATGCCAAACCCAGGACCCTACACCCAGGACCTCAACCGGGATCCCAGACCCAGCATCCCACACCCAAGATCCTGCACCCAGGACCCCACCCCTGGGATCCTGTGCCTGGGACCCTTGTACAGTCCCCACCTCTGGGATCTTGCACCCTGGCCCCACACTCAGCATCTCCCACCCAGGAAATACACCTGAGCTCCCATACCTGGAACCCCAGCACCCGTTTAGGACCCAGTAGCCCACCCCAGGTGCCCATGGGTGCTCTAAGACTGCCCACCCTAGCCCCCACCGCCCAGGGCTGGAGCCATTGTGGTGGAATGGGAAGAGGGTGGGATGGGGAGAGGGGGAGATGGGGAGAGGGGGAAAGGAGGACATCAGGGTGTCCTATTGGGGACAGTAGACTTTTGGGACAAGAGAAAGGACACCACCCTCCACCCCCCCCACCCACGGGTGCCCTCAGTGGGCGCCAAGCCCACTCGGACTCCCCTGCCCAACTCACGTTGGAACTGGCATCGGTGCAGTGCAGGTCGATCTCAGGGGAGTCTTCGGCGAAGAGCACTGCTCCCGAGCACTCCTTGATGACCTGGGGAGGGGACACAGCACCCGAAGTCACCTCGGGGAGAGGTCAGCCAGGAGCCCCAGGGGGAGGCGGCCCTGGGGGAGGTGCCCCTGCTGCTCACCCCGTTCTCCTTGAAGGCGCAGTCGTCGGGGTTGCTGCGGGCGCTGGGGCCGCACTCCGTCTCCATCATGCTGAAGTTGAGTGCTCGGAGGCTGCTCAGATCCACGCCCTGCAGGGACAGCAGCGGCTCGGGGGAGTCAGGAGCGGGTGACAAAGGAGGGCTACACCAGTGGGGTGGCACTCACCGGGGCGGGCTCGGGGTCGGCGCTGAGCAGCCTGTAGATGTTCTGCACCTCGGGCTCCAGGTTGTAGGACTCCACAGCCTGAGCCAGCACCTGGGTATAGGCCAGGGGGGCAGGGGCAGGCAGGGCGCAAGCCCCCCCCAGCACCACCAGCACCAGCAGCCAGGAGCTCGGCATCCTTGTCCCCAACGCTGCCTCCTCGTGTCCCCTTTTATTCCCAGCCAGGGGGGTTGGGGAACCTACCCCAGGGCTCAACTTCCTCACCCCCCGCGGAAATGCCTGGCCCCAGCCCACAGGGCGACGGTTAACTGGGGCGGGGGGGGACACACACACACACACACACACACACGACACACGGAGCAGGAGGATCCTGAGCCACTGCTGGGACATGTTCCCCATGAAGCTGGTGACATCTTTGGCACCCTGTGGGGACACAGCCCTGATCCACAAGTTGTCCTCAGCCCTTAGAGCCCCTTGAGGTGGGAGATTTCTAGGGCCACAAGCCCCTAGGGACCCCAGGAGGTGATAGAATAACAGTTTATTTGAGAGGGGACATGGGACAGGAGTGCCCTAAGTGTATCCCAGCTGTGGGTGGTGGCATTTCTGGTCCTCTTTGGGGACACAGCCCCACTCCACAGGTTGTCCCCAGCTCTTAGAGCCCCTTGGGTTGGGGATTTCTGGGGCCACAGGCCTATGGAGATCCCAGTGGGGGTGACAATGACAGTTTATTTAAGGGGGAGGGGGATATGGGACAGGGGGACTCTAACCGTGTCCCATCTCTGGGTGGTGGCATCTCTGGTCCCTTCTGGGGACACAGCTCTGCTCCACAGGGTCTCCCTAACCTTCAGAGCCCCTTGAGGAGGCATCGATGGGACCACAGCAGGATGCAGGGGGAGGGAATGAGGTGACACGGGGACCTGCAGGGATGGAGGTGACACCAGGGGTACGTTGGCCATGTTGGGTAGGTGCCCTCTGGGCTTGCACAACCCCACCCTTGCCCCATCCCTGTTGCCCAACGTCCCCAAGCTGTGTCACCCCACACACAAGCTCACACACGACCCCCAGTTGGCTTTATTGCATCTCCTTTGGGGACAGGGGCCCACGGGATGTCCTTGGGAGTGACATGCCAGTAGGGTGGTGAGGATGTGGTGGTGGTCTTGAGGATGATGATGATGATGGTGGGTGACCTGGGCTGCTGGAGGAACGCAGTTGAGTGCTGCCACTGGGCTGCTGGGAAGGAGAAATTAGGGTGGGCTTCACCTCGTGGCCAGAGAATGTCCCCAAAGGGTAGGACACATCCCTGCTGCTGTCCCCAGCCCCAAGGTTGGGAGCACCTGGAGGCCTCACCAGCTCCTGGCCGCACTCCACCATCGACAGCGGCACGTCGGGGAGGAAGGCAAAGACGGAGACCTGGGCCCGGCACCGCTGCACCTGGGGCATGGAGTGACCCCGAGAGTGACTTGGGGACGTTTTTGTGTCCCCCAAATCCGTGTTGTGAGAGGGGCTTTGTGCCAGGCTTACCCTGCCTGGCCGGGGCTGGCAGCTGGCAGTACGGCGCTCAGGGAGGCTCCTGGGGCAGGCAGGGCGGCGCGCGGTGAAGTTGAGGCTGAAATGGGTCCCCCAGTCGAAGGTCTGCCAAGGTGGGAAAGGGATGGAGCCATGGGAGAAGGATGGAGTCATTGGGAACAGGATGGAACAGCTGAGAGCAGGATGGAGTCAGCAAGGAAAGGATGGAGCCATTTGGAACAGGATGGAGTCATGAGACAAAGATGGAGCCGTGAGAGAAGGATGGAGTCATTGGGAACGTGATGGAACAGCTGGGAACAGGATGGGGCCACTGGGAACAGGATGGAACCAGCAAGGAAAGGATGGAGTCATGGGAGAAGGATAGAATAATTTGGAACAGGATGGAACAGTTGAGAACAGGATGGAGCCACTGGGAACAGGATGGAGCCACGAGGGAAAAGGACTGAGCCTCGGGAGAAGGATGGAGCCACGGGAGAAGGATGGAGTCATTTGGAACAGGATGGAACCATTGGGAACAGGATGGAGCCAGCAAGGAAAGGATGGAGTTGTTTGGAACAGGATGGAGCCACCAGGGAAGAGAATAGAGCCAGTGGAAAAAGGATGGAACCAGTGGGAACAGAATAGAGGCAGCAGGGAAGAGGAGGGAACCGTGGGAGGATGGAGCTAGCATGGAAAATGTGGAACCGTTGGGAAAAGAACGGAGCCAGCAGGGGAGAGGAGAGAACCAGTGGGCAAAGTGTGGAGCCGTTGGGAAAAGAACGGAGCCGGCAGGGCAGAGGAGAGAACCAGGGGGCAAAGTGTGGAGCCGTTGGGAAAAGAACGGAGCCGGCAGGGGAGAGGAGAGAACCAGTGGGCAAAGTGTGGAGCCGTTGGGAAAAGAACGGAGCCGGCAGGGAAAGGATGGAGCCAGCGGTGGCTTCCCAAAGCTGTTAGGGAAAGGTGTCCCCACCCAGCTGGGTGCCAGATCTGGGGGCACCCACCCCGTCCCCAGCCCTCTCCTACCGTCCTGGTGACTCCCAGCACCTTGAGTAGCTTCAGCTCCTGCCCGTGGGTCTCCAGCACGGAGCGGGCCAGGTCGCGGGGGGCTGGCAGCCCCGGGGGCACGGCGGCGCCCGCCGCCAGCAGCACGGCTCCTAGCACCAGCGCCATGGGCACCGGCAACAGCGGCAGGAGTCGGCTCTCGGCTGGGAATCAGCTCTGGAATCAGCTCATGGGCCCCTGGCTGCGCTGGATTCCCCTCCAGGATAAACACGGGCCCCTCAGCCGTGGGGATGGGATCATATTCCTGTGTTTTCCTTGGCAGGTGCCCACCCAACCCTGGCAGGGACACGGAGATGCTGGAGCTGATACCCCTTCTGTGGCCCCTTCCCTGCTCCTGATTTGATGGCAGGACGGCAGGATGGTGTCCTTGGGATGCATCCAGCCAAGCTGGACACCATGCTCCGGGAGTGTCACCCCCCTCCGTGCTCCTGTAGACAGAAAACCAGGAGCTCCCTCTCCTCTTCCTC
>VWZE01001200.1:123831-138268 GCA_013396675.1 Eubucco bourcierii | reverse complement strand
TGCTTTTGGATCTTTTAGGCACCTACAGACACAAACCCCAGGAGCTCCCCCTCCTCTTCCTCATTTTTCCCCACCTTTGGGATGTTTGAGGCTCCTATGGACAGAACACCCAGGAGCTTTCTCCTCTTCCTCATTTCCCCCCCAGGTTTCTGGGATGTTTTAAATCCCTCTTGCTCTCCTCAGACTCACCCAAACATCCCACCTGCAGATGGGGATCACCTGGAAGCCCTCCCTGTCCCTTTCCCAGACACAGCAGCAGCTGCCAGGGGGTGTAAAGTGCCCAGAAAAGTGCCCTACTTTGGGGTGAGGAGGAGGGGTGGCAGAGAAGCAGCACAGTGTGGGTTGTAGACACAGAAACAAGCTGGAATGACCAGGATCTTTAATGAGTTCTGCAGGATTTGGGGTGTTTTCCTGGAATTCCAGGATGTGGGATAGCAGCCAGTGGATCCTGCTCTCCCAGCTTCCATCCCCTGGCTGATTTCAAGCTTTGCTTCCCCAAAATTCCTCATTTTTCTGTCCCTTTAGAGACACTTTGGGGCTGAGGGTGGAGGTGGTGCAGGGCTAGGAGCTGCCCTTTCTCTTTGGTCCATCCACAGCAGGTTAAAAAAAAGCAAAGGAATCCCCAGGGAATGAAACACCAAAGGGATGTCCAAGTCCACTGGGACCACTATGGTGCTGAGCAGCAGCAGCAGCAGCTCCTCAGGAGCCTGGAGGTCACCCCCAGTGTCCCAGCTTTGGCAGGTCTTTGAGCCATTGAAAGATCTCATCCAAGCACACCTGAGCCAAATATTCTCCTGCTGATGGCCACAAAGCCCCAGCTGGGAGGCAGAAGGGATAGGAGATGGGACAAGACGACCAGCCTCGTGCTTCTCAAAGCTTCCTCTGCACAAGGTGACCATGGGGACAGCAAGATGCTGAGTGGTGGTAGAGAAGAAGCAGGGCTGAGGCCACAGGAGCTTCACAACTTCCTCCAGCAGCACTTTGAGCCAGGAGAAATCAGGAGGGAGAGATGGAAAACTCCACCGTGGTCCCTTCCCACGGAGGCTGGTCCTTCTGCAGAACCCTCATGGTGGCTCCAGCAGGGTTATTTCTGTCATTCATGGCCTGAAAAGCAACTTCATCCTGGTTCCACTGGTGGCAGGTGGGGTGGGTTTGTCCTTTTTCAAGTCTTAGCAGCATGGAAACCCCCAAATGAAAGCCCCCTCCAGTGAAGCCAGCAGCTGATGGACAGTGGAGATGGAGGGAAGGAAACAGCTACTGCCACATCATGTTTAGAACTCATCACACACCTCAGGTACACAGAGTACCCCAATATGTAGACAGCCACATGTACACCCAAAAGGAAGCCCACAGCTAGCAAGAAGCAGAGGACAGGGCTGGGGTGAACTTCCCAGCACCTCACAAGAGAAGGGAGAGAAGGTTTTGAGCACCCCAAAATACTGGGATCAGGCAGGACTAGGGGTAAGGTCCTCACCCCTTTGGTGCCACTGGTGGGGTTAGTGTCAAGTGCATGTCCCTGGGATTTGCTGAAGGAAGGACAAGAGTGTGGAGGAGAATCCTGGAGGGGTGGTGGCTCACGTTCATGCAGGAGAAGAGCTGATACAGGCAAAGATGGCCCAAGTAGCACAAACCCACCAGCTGCGTGGAGCCCCCAGTGCCATGCTTGTGTCAGATCCATCGACACTCCCCAGCTGCCCCTCAACCCCTGGCACAGCTGCTCACCCTGTGCTGCCCACACAGGACTTCACTGCCTGTGCTGCCTGAGGTGGCCCTGTCCCCAGCAGGGACAGCAGTTCCTCAGGCTGGGACAGCAGGTAATTATCTCAATCAGAGTTTTCCTTCCCCATGCTGGAAGCTGCTGGCCACACTCTGCTCCAGCTGCCTCATATGGATGTATTTTCAGAGTCAGTATCAGGTCAGGGACACCTTTCCACCTAGGCCATCCTGAGGTCCTCAGCCTGGTACTTAGTGTTGTTCAGTGTTGTGGGCTTCTCCTCCAAAGCTTCCTGAAGATGCTCTGCTGGTTTAACCGACCACTTTCCCTCTTCCTAGTTTCTCCATCGTGTGGTTCTTGCGGAGAAGTTTTCCCCCTCAAGCTGAAGGAAGCTTCTACTTCAAGAAACCCAGACGAGGTCTTGTGCAAGGTGCACCTCAAAGAGCAGAGCTTGGTCCAGGAACTGACCCTGGTGGGTTTTTTTTTTCTCCTCTGTCATTAACCCAGATGAGAACAGTTGGTGCCCAGCAGTGGAGTCACCACAAAAGCCCCCAAAAAAAAAACCAACCCCAAAAAGGAAGCCTTGGGGTGTCAGAGCCACTTTGCTGCTGCTGGAAGGCACAGACCCATTTGCAAAGCCACCGAGGTGGCCGTTGGGATGTCATGACTCAACGGCCAGCCCGGGGCACACAATCAAGCTTCCTACAAGGGCACTTCCCAAGGGCCCAGCTGAAATCAGACCGCAGCGTGTTTGGAAAGCTCCACGGCGAGAGGAAGGATTTGCTCACCCACAGCTGCCAGCAGAGGTGGTGGTGGAGGAGGAGGAAGATGGGTAGGTGGAACCAGCATGGAGACACAGCTCAGGATCTTTCAGGAGCTTCAGTTCCCCCCCGCAAAAATACTAAGGGTGGGAGGTTGTATGGTCAGGTGTTGCTGGGGTGGGTGCGTCGGTGACACCCGAGCGGCTGGAAACGGCACCTCCGCAGCAGCAGCAGCAGCAGCAGCAGCGACCTCGCCACCAAGCTCTCCTCCGATTGTCACCGAGAAGATGGGAGTGGATGTGTGTGTGTGTGTGTGTGTGTGTGGTGTGTGCGTGTGTGCGCGTCCCTGCCCGGCGTTCCTCCTCCTCAGATGGTCAGGAGGGGAACGCAGCCCACCCCCACCCCTCCCTCGTGACACACCATGGGGGCCATGAACGTCCAGCGGTTTGTCTCGGGGTCGTACATCTCCACCGAGCTGAGGTTGGACTGTCCGTCGTAGCCGCCCACCGCGTAGAGGCGGCCGCAGTTGGCCACCAGCGAGACGCGGCTGCGCCGGGTGTTCATGGGCACGATGAGGTACCACTGGTCTGCCATGGAGCTGTACACCTCGGCCACGCTCAGGAAGCCTGAGCCGTCGTAACCCCCGCAGACGAACATCTTGCTGCCCAAGGAGGCGGCGCCGTGGCGGCAGCGCTTGTTGAGCATGCTGGAGACCGGGTGCCAGGTGGCCGTGTGGTGGTTGTAGTACTCCACCTGCAAGCAGAGACAGAGCGTGGCGTCAGGGCACCTGGGCTTGGCATTGTTTGGGGTGGAAGAGAGCTTTTAAGATCGGGGAGTCCAAGCGGGAACCCAGCGGTGCCAGGGCACCGCTAAACTGTGGCACTCGGCACCACAGCTCCAGGGCGCTGAAGCCCCTTCAGGAATGGGGACTCCACCACTGCCCTGGGCAGCCTGGCATAGGCCTTGACAAGGCTCAAGGGGAAGAAATTGTTCCTCATGTCCAACCTAAACCTCCCCTGGGGCTACTTGAGGCTGTTTCCTCTCATCCAGTAACTTGTTCCTTGGGAGAAGAGACTAACCCCCACCAGGCTCCAGCCTCTTTTCAGGCAGTTGCAGAAGCCAGAAAGTCTCCATTCAGCCTCAGCACTTCCAGTCTGGTTCCCAGCTCAGTTCTTCCTGAGCAAGATATGTCCTGAAAATGACGGGATTTGGGGCTGCAAACCATTAGGGCACTTCAGGTGCACAGGGAAGGGGCACAGAGGCCTCATAGTATCCCAGCATGGTGGGATGGGAAGGGGCCTCTGGAGATCATCCAGTCCAACCCCCCTGCTAAAGCAGGGGCACCCACAGCAGCTTGCACAGCATCACAATGCCATGGGGGGTTGGAATCTCTCCACACAAGGAGACTCCACAACCTCTCTGGGCAGCCTGGGACAGGGCTCCAGCACCCTCACACCAAAGAAGTTTCTCCTCCTGCTGAGGTGGAACCTCCTGGGTTCCAGTTTGTGCCCACTGCCCCCTGTGCTGTCACTGGGCACCACTGAGAAGACTCTGGCCCCAGCCTCTTGCCCCCAACCCTTTAGCCATCGATCAGCACTAAGAAGAGCCCAACCTGCCCCTTGGGCTCCCTGCAGCAGCTGAGCTCCTGCCCCCAGGCCCCAGCAGACTCACACTGTTGAAGATCTGCAGGCCATCGTGCCCTCCTGACACGTAGATGCGGCCCTCGAAGACAGTGACGCCAGCAGCGCTGCGGTTGGAGCTCATGGGGGTCACCACTGTCCACCTTGCCAGGAGAGAGCAGAGGTTAGCACAGGCCCTACTAACTGCTGTGGGTTTTATGCTCCCTAGGGCTCAGCACTGGGGCCAGAGCTCTTCAATCTCTTTATCTATGATCTGGATGAGGGGATCGAGGCTCCCTCAGTCAGTTTGCAGATGACACCAAGTTGGGTGGCATCAGGTCAGTGCTGATGTGCTGGAGCGTCAGGAAGCTCTACAGAAGGACGTGGCAAGGCTGGATGGGTGAGGCCAATGGGTGAGGTTCAAAGAGGCCAAGTGATGGGTGTTGCACTTGGGTCACAACAACCCCATGAACAATCCAAGGAGGACATTGAGGGGCTGGAGTATGTCCACAGAAGGGCAACAGATCTGGTGAAAGGTCTGGAGAACAGGGCTGGTAAGGAGCAGCTGAGGGACCTGGGGTTGTTGAGCCTGGGGAAGAAGCTGAAAGGAGACCTTCTGGCTCTCTGCAATTCCTTGAAATGAGGTTGAAGCCAGGTGGAGGTTGTCTTTTCTCCCAAGGAACAAGTGACAGGATGAGAGGAAATGGCCTCGAGTTGCCCCAGAGGAGGTTCATGTTAGACACGAGGAACAATTTGTTCCCCTTGAGAGTTGTCAAGGCCTGTCCCTGGCTGTCCAGGCCAGTGGTGCAGTCCCCATCCCTGGAGGGGCTTCAGAGCCATGGAGATGTGGTGACCTGGCAGTGCTGGATTAAGGGTTGGACTTCATGATCTTAAAGATCTCTTCCAACCAAAACCATTCTGTGATTCTCCAGTTTTAACTCAACTGGATTTTCTAGGCCTGGGTTAGACCACCTCCTTCCACCACACTTTGTGTACACTGTGGGCTTGCTCTCCTGCATCCTCATTTGAGCAATGCTGCTCCTCTGCTGTCAGGACACAAAGGCTTTTCTACATCATCCCTGTGACATCTTGGAGCTCCAGCAGTGCCAGGGCACCAGCAGCTGGGTGAGCTGCATGAGGAGCTCTTACTTGTTTGTTTCTGGAGAATAGGACTCCACAGAGTTGAGGGATGAGGTTCCATCGTATCCACCACAGACGAAGATCTGCCCATCCAGCACTACCGTTCCCATGGCACTGCAAGAAAGAGCAGAATCCTGTCAGATGCCTGTAGCTGCTGCCATCACCTTCTTCACCCCACCAGACCTCCTACTCTCTGTCTTACTTCACCCTTCAGGCTGCTCAAGCATTCAGCCCTGGAGGTCACAGGTCAGGAAAGATGCTGACAGCATGAGCAGATCTCCTGTGCCTGATCCAAGGAACTCAAAACACAGGGAGAAATTCTGACCCAGCTCCATGGGTCAAAACCTGTCTCTGTGATATGACCCAAATCCTTAGTCAACATCCCAGTAATACTATGAAGGACCTCCCCACTGCTGCTGGTTGGAGATACCTCTGGTGAGGGGCATCACTGCACATCTCAGGAGAAGCTGTCAGGCTTAAAGCTCATTAAACCAAGGTGTCTGACCTCACAACTCCACCTTCTACATCAATTCTTTGGCTCAAATGAGACTTTAGACATGAAACTGGAATCCCACCTTGAAGATGTGGCCAGCAAAACTTCTCATAAAAGCTTGGCAACACAATCCTGGGGGGTAGAACTCCAGGACTATAGTAAGCAGCAGAGCAGTCTGTACAACAACCAATGTTGTCTTTCACACAAGAGCACCCTACAAGGTGGAATGACCCAATTGTGGATGAGCAACTGCCTCTCACAGTGGGAAAAGCTCCAGGAACCTCAGTGCTATGGAAAAACTGGAATTTGCTGCTACAGGATTCCATGGCCTCAGCTGCTTGTAGTCTTTGCTCTTCCCAGGCAATGATCATCTTGGCCCACAAAACCCAAGCTAGACAAAGTGTTATAGTAGAGAAGTGCTGCAAAGCTTGAGGAGAAACAAACCATTGGACAACTGGGAGTGACCACACATGAGCACAAAGAAAACCACAGCAGAATCCCTGGGTGCCAAGAAGGTGGTTAAATATGGAAGTGGCTACCAAGTTGTGGTGGGGAAGACAGGATGACCATACCACTTCATAGGTGGGGTCTCAAAACAGCACAGCAGAAGCTCCCAATGTCAACTACAACGAGGTCCCTGGGCTGGTCAGGAACTGTGTGACTCTGCTCACCATCTCCTGCCCTTGGGTCACACCAACCCCATGAAGGCTTCAGGCTAGAGGCAGAAGGAATAGAAACCGCCATGGGGAAAAGGAGCTGAGCGTGTTGGTGACAGTGGCTAGAGATGAGCCAGTGCATGCTATGTGGCCCAGAAGGTTACCAGCATCCTGGCTTGGATCAGCAGGACCAGGGCAGGGATTGTGCCCCTAGGCTGGGCAGTGGTGAGGCCACACCTCAAATCCTGGGGTCAGTTTTGGGCCACTCACTCCAAGAAGGACATTGAGGGGCTGGAGAAGGGCCAGGGAAGGGCAACAAAGCTGGGGAAGGGTCTGGAGAAGAAGGCTGGTGAGGAGCAGCTGAGGGACCTGGGGCTGTTGAGCCTGGACAAAAGGAGGCAGAGGGGAGACTTTCTGGCTCTCTGCAACTGCCTGAAAGGAGTTTGGAGCCAGGTGGGAGCTGGGCTCTTCTCCCAAGCAACAAGTGACAGGACAAGAGGAAATGGCCTCAAGTTGCACCAGGGGAGGTTTAGGTTGGACATGAAGAGAAACATCTTTACTGAAAGGGTTCTCAACCAGTAGAACAATTTGCCCAGGGAGGTAGCTGAGTCCCCATCCCTGGAGGTGTTTGAAAGCCACAGAGATGTGGTGCTGAGGCAATGGTTTACCTCCAGCCTCAGCAGAGTTAGTGTCATGCTCTTAAAGGTCTTTTCTAACCAAAACAATTCTGAGATTCTTTCAATTCTATTCTGCTCCTTGATGCCACCAGAACTTGAGAGCTCAGCGTGAGTGACCCAAAGGTGGCCAAGCACATCCTATAGAATCACAGAATGAACCGGGCTGGAAAAGACCTTTGAGATCATCAAGTGCAACCTACCACCCAACACCTTCTATTCAGCTATAACCATGGCACTAAGTGCCTCATCCAGTCTCCTCCTAAACACTTCCAGGGATGGTGACTCCACCACCTCCTTGGGCAGCCCATTCCAATGCCCATCACTTTCTGTGGAAGAACTTCTTCTGCACTGCTCCTTTTTCTTTCGCTTCTTCCCCACACAGGAATATCTCACCCAGTGCCCACCCCACTCCACAGCATCTCCATCTCCAGATGCCCCCTTCCCACCCAGCAACCAGCTGTACCATCACAAAGCCACACCAACCTTCTCTTGCTGTTCATACTCTCCACCTTGGACCAGGAGTCTGTCTCTGGGTTGTAAACCTCCACGGTGCTGAGCCTCAGCTGCCCGTCGTAGCCGCCGATGGCATAGAGCAGGCCGTTGAGCACCGCCACCCCCACCCGGCTGCGGGCGGTCGCCATGGGCTGGCACTTCTCCCACCGGTTGGCAATGGGGTCAAACACCTCCACCACGTTCAGAGAGTCACCTGCATAGAAATTTGCTACTCAAATTAAAAGAGGGGGACCTGATAGAGCATCCCTCGGACCAACCTTGCCTCACGTTGCCCAGGGAGGTTGCGGATGTGTGTCTGTGTGTGTGTCCCCAGCGCTCCCTAGAGGTGTTCAAGGCCAGGTTGGAGGAGGCCTTGAGCAACCTGGGCTAGTGGGAGGTGTCCCTGCCCATGGCAGGGGGTCAGGACTAGATGATCTTTAAGGTCCTTTCTAAGTCAAACCATTCTAAGATTCTGAGTAGATATGCACCAGTGGTGGTTTCTCGGACCCTGAGAGACGAGGCTGACACAAGGGTTTTGCCTGCTCTTCTCTGGGAAAACAGCCAGGATCTCACATGTCCTGCTCTGGGCTCTCTCATCCAGGCTGTCAGATATCCCATTCCAACCTTCCTGCTTCCCCATCTTCATTACCTAGGCTGAGAGATTTGGGCTTGTTCAGCCTGGAGAATAGAGGGTTCCAGGGAGACATTCCAGTGGCCTTTCAGTGCTTCAGGGGGCTTGGGTAGAGGCTTTTGGTCAGGGCTTGTTGTGACAGGCCAAGGGGTGATGTTTTGAACTGAAAGGAGATTCAGACTGGAGAGAAGGAAGAGATTTTTGTAGGTTGAGGGTGGTCAGACCCTGGCCCAGGTTGCCCCATCCCTGGAAGCATTCCAGGCCAGGCTGTTTGGGGCTCTGAGCAACCTGCACTAGCTGCAGATGTCTCTGCTGAGTGGAGAGGGTTGGACTGGATGAGCTCTAAAGGTCCCTTCCAACTCAAAGCATTCTGATCCTATGAAGTCCTGGGCTGTTGAAGTGAGACCTCTCCTAACCTCAAAGGGGCAGCAGAGACATGCAGTGTCACATCTCTTGGTGTCTCTGCTCCTCTGCAGGGTAAATCATAGAATGGTTTGGGTTGAAAGGGACCTTAAAGGCCATGCAGTTCCAAACCCCCTGCCATGGGCCAGCTTCAAGGACACTTTCTACCTCCCATTTATGCTCTGGCTAGGCTTGTGCAAGCACACGTGGTCTCACAACCCCAGTAACATTACTTAGATACCTACAAGTTCTGGTTAGTGCTGCAGGCAAGGATACAATCCTCAAAGTCCTGATTCTTTATGATATGCAGGAAAACTGTCCTAAAGAAACCTGACCTAGGCAACAGATTTGTCTGGAAGATGTTCTGGCTTGGGTCAGTAATGCTGTGGCCAGCAGGAGCAGGGCAGGGATTCCTCCCCTGAGCTGGCACTGGTGAGGGCACACCTCAAATCCTGGGGTCAGTTTTGGGCCCCTCCAAGAAGGACATGGAGGGGTTGGAGCAGGTCCAGTGAATGGCAGTGAAGCTGGGGAAAGGTCTGGTGAGGAGCAGCTGAGGGACCTGGGGTTGCTAAGCCTGGAGAAGAGGATGCTGAAGGGAGACCCTGGGCTCTCTCCAACTCCCTGAAAGGAGACTGGAGCCAGGTGAGGTTGGTCCCTTCTCCCAAGAAACAAGGGACAGGATGAGAGTAAACAGCCTCAAGTTGTCCCAGGGGAGGTTTAGGTTGGATATGAGAAGAAACTCCTTCCCTGAAAGGGTTCTCAAAGACTAGAACAGGCTGCCCATGGAGGTGGTTTAATCCCCATCCCTGGAGGTGTTTCAAAGAGGCAGAGATGTGCTGAGGAAGGTGGGTTAGCACCAGCCTTGTTTGAGTCAGATCACGGTTGGACTCCATGCTCTTAAAGCTCTCTTCCAACCTCCACAATTCTATTCTCTGCTGCCAGCAGAAGGCTCCATGTGCTGCACAGAGGAGCAGAAACCACTCAACACTTCCCACAAGGGAAGACCACGATCCCATCACCCTATCCATCAAACCAGGCTGCTCCCTCCACTGTGGGAAGCAGACATGCAAGGTACCTGCTGAGTTGAGTCCTCCAACGGCGTAGATCAGTCCCGCGATGGACGTGCAGCACCGAGGGCGCGTCTTGAAGGCAGGGAGGTGCGGCCGGCGCTCCGGCATCAGGTGATAGTCCTTGGCCTCATCAACGAGGTCCCTGAGATGAAAGCCAAAGAGCTCAACAGCTTGCTTGACACCAGGAAACCTGTCTTTAAGCTGTGCTGGTTTGAGGCTAATTGGAATATCTGAATGAAAATAAGTGAAAAGCAAACAGTGGTGGTGTCTGCTTCACTCACAGGCTTGCTGAGATGTACAAGAACAAGGACACAAATATAGGTAAGATACAGAGAGGGTCTTGGTCTCTCTACTTGGAGGGTGTCTGCTGGCCTCTCTGCTAACCTAACTAACCACTCTGCTTCTAACCCTCCCTGCCCACCCTCCAAACTCACTTTGCACGTGAGCCAGACCCTGGGGTAAGGCAGAGGGGTGGAAAGAAGGTGGAAGGGTGATTGAGAGCCCCTCCTGGGGACTCTGATATCTGGGAGGGGTATTGTAGGTTTTATTACCTTTAACTTGTATATTTCTGTAACTATTCCTGTCTGTTGTGTATATCTCTGCTTGTACATTGTGCTGAGCTGTAAACAGAGCTTCAGTCCTTAACTTCCAGTTGGCTGAGTCTAGTCTGGGGGATTTTATAAAGTGTAGGGGCGGGGCAGGTAACTCCCAAACCATCACAAAGCAGATGTAGAGTTGAGCATCTGACTTTTCCCACACCACGGCCAACACTCAGAGAAGCCAATGTGGCTCTGCTGCTGAGTCACAACTGGGGAAGGTGGTTTGGGTTTTCATAGCCAAGGAGTCCACAGAGAGAATTTCGGTCCCCAAGACCACTAAGCCCACATTTCTCCTACCTCCATCCCACTGAGGGCCACCATACACAGGGGTGGTTCTCCAAAGCTACATCCAGATCTCACCTACACTTGTGGCAGCAGCGGACTAGGTCATCCTGCTGCACGCGGTCAGTGAGGAACTGAGGCCTGCAAAGGGGCAGGCGGATCCTGGAGAGCAGCTCCGGCAGGAACGACTCCCTCTGGTCCCGGTCGTACCGGATCCAGGCCAAGGCAGCCTCAAAAACCTAGGGAAAAAGTGGGAAGTTGGACTTCTAGCTTGTTTTGGTTTGTTTGTTTGTTTGTTTGTTTTTCCCTTGCAAATTCCAACTGCTGGTAGCAGTCTGATGGAAGAGAAACAGAATCACACAGAATTACAGAAGTGTCAGGGCTGGAAGGGACCTCAAGGATGGTCCAGTTCCAAGCCACCTCACACTAGACCAGATTGCCCAGAGCCACATCCAGCCTGGCCTTAAAAACCTTCAGGGATGAGGCTTCTACCACCTCCATGGGCAACCTGTTCCAGTGTCTCACCACCCTCATGGTGAAGAACTTCTTCCTAATGCCTAATCCAAATCTCCCCTCCTCCAGCTTGGATCCATTCTCCCCCAGTCCTATCACTACATATTGACCATGATGGTAAGACACTGGAACAGTCTGCCCAAGGAGGTTGTGGATATCCCTTCCCTGGAGGTGTTCAAGGCCAGGTTGGATGAAGAAGGTCACCTGTAGAGCAGGTGGAAGGTGTTCATGGCAGGGGAGTTGAAATTAGATGATCTTTAAGGTCCCTTTCAACTCAACCCATTCTATGAATCTGTGAATGATCTTCCCTGATCTCAGACAAGTCGGTTTCAGGACAGAATGGTGATGCTCTACATGGCACCAGAGGGCTCTCCTGTCCCATGATAGTCAAGTGGTTGGGCTTTGGCATTGCTTCTTCTGCCTCTGTCTTAGTCTGCAATGATACCCATCTACTGTCCTGTGGGATGGGGTGTTTGGTCTGAATATTAGGAGGGCGATGAGGGAGCTGGGAAGGGAGTTTTGATGGAGGAGGTGGGACAGAAGGCTGAAGTTTGATATGGAATGTCAGAATTCAGCAGGTGGGGAAGAAGGAACGAGAATAGTGCTGCTCTGTGAAAGCTAGGAGGTGGTTTAAGGAGAGGGATCCATCTGTTAAATTTGGATAGAATCAGAGAATCACAGAATGGTTTGGGTTGGAATAGACTTTTGAGATCATGGAGTCCAACCATGAACCCAGCACTGCCAGGGCACTACTAAGCCATGGCACTCAGCACCACATCTCCACAGCTTTGAAACCCCTCCAAGGATGGAGACTGCACCACTGCCCTGGGCTGCCTGGGACAACCAGGAAGGGGAAGAAATTGTTCTGCATGTCCAATCTAAACCTCCCCTGAGGCAGCTTGAGGCTATAACCTCTTGTCCTTTTCCTTGGGAGAAGAGACCAACACTCAGCTGGCTCCGGCCTCCTTTCTGGGAGTTGCAGAGAGCCAGAAAGTCTCCCCTCAGTCTCCTTTTCTACAGGCACAACAAGCCCAGGTCCCTCAGCTGTTCCTCACCATCCCTGTTCTCCACACCCTTCACAAGCTTTGTTGACCTTCTTTATAACCATACACCAGATGTCTGGAGATGAGGTGGCCCTTTGAGGTCCCTTCTTCACTGTAGAGGCAGATGTCTTCAAATCACCATTCACCTGCTTGGGTTGGGATGACTCCAGATTGCAGCTGGTGACAGGTGTAACAGGAGCTGCTCTCCTCGGTTCACAGAACTCTCACAGTCAAAAGCCTGAGCTGGGCTGTCCTACACTCACACTCTTGCTCTTACATCCAGATTACATCCCTGGAACCATTCCAGGTCAGGTTGTTTAGGGCTCTGAGCAACCTGCTGTAGTTGCAGATGTCCCTGATGACTGCACAGGGGTTGGACAAGATGAGTTTTAAAGTTCCCTACCGATCCAAAAACGATTTCATGATTCTAAGATGTGAAGCTCAGGTAGTCACCATAGCACCTCTTAGTGACCTTCCAGGGCATCCCCCCAACTTCATTCAGAACAGAAATTAAGCCTCATTCCACTCCTGAGCAAGTAGAAATCCTTCAAAAAGGAAAAAAAAACCAAAAAGCTACTTCTGCTGAGAGTTATACCATAAAAAAGGTTTGTGCCGTGCGTGGCACGGGGATGGTCACGCAGCCGCCTCTGCGGAATCGACGTCAAGAGATTTCGGAAGCACAGTTTTGGAGGGCCACAAAGATGCTCAGAGGGCTGCAGCAGCTCTCCTATGAGGACAGGCTGAGAGTTGGGGTTCTGCAGCCTGCAGAAGAGAAGGCTTCCAGGAGACCTTAGAGTAGCATTCCAGTATCTGAAGGGGGCCTACAGGAAGGCTGGGTAGGGACTATTGACAAGGTCTTGCAATGACAGGACAAGAGGTAATGGGTCTGAACTGGCAGAGGGGAGATTTAGACTGGATGTTAGGAGGAAGTTCTTTCCAGTGAGGGTGGTGAGACACTGGCACAGGTTGCCCAGGGAGGTTGTGGCTGCTCCCTCCCTGGACGTGTCCAAGGCCAGGTTGGATGAGGCCTTGAGTGACCTGTACTAGTGGGAGGTGTCCCTGCCTATGGCAGGGGGTTGGAACTAGATGATCCTTGAGGTCCCTTCCAACCTTACCATTCTATGATTCTATGTACTCACCTGCTCTTCAGACTTCACGTTGAGCTCATCCCTAGAAACAAGCTCCAGGACATCCTCAAAAGGCAGTGCCAGGAACTCCTCAGACATGGACACCTCCACGAAGTGCTGGTGGATGAAGCTGTTGGCAGCGTCGTAGAGCACGGTGCACATCATGGTCTCGGCGAACTGCCGCACGCCCAGGCAGTTCTTGGGGTGCAGCCTGGGAGGGGAGCAAGAGGAGAGCAGAAGTGACACCAGTTAGGGAAGGATGGAGCAGGCTCAGTGCTAGACCACAAGCCTCAGAGGATAGGTGATGTGGTGAAAACCACAGCTGTGCTGTCTTCAAGGTTGGCAGGTTTCAGCTCAGAATCATAGAACTAACAGGGCTGGAAGGGACCTCAAGGATCATCCAGTTCCAACCTCCCTGCGTGGGCAGAGACATCTCACACTAGATCAGGTTGCTCAGACCCACATCCAGCCTGGTTTTAAAGGCCTTCAGGCATGAAGTTTCCACCACCTCCCTGGGCAACCTTTTCCAGTGTCTCAGCACTCTCATGGTGAAGAACTTCTTCCTAACATCCAATCTGAATCTACCCACTCCTAGTTTTGCTCCATTCCCCTCAGTCCTATCACTACCTGAAATCCTACAAAGTCCCTCTCCAGCTTTCTCTGAGCAACCTGATCTAGTGTGAGGTGTCCATGCCCATGTCAGGGGAGCTGGAACTGGATGATCCTTGAGGTCCATTCCAGGCTTGACAATTCTGTGATTCTATGGTCAGAAGCCATCACTTTCTTGTTCAGCAGAAATCACAGAATCATAGAATGGTAAGGTTGGAAGGGACCTCAAGGATCATCTAGCTCCAACCCCCTGCCATAGGCAGGGACACCTCCCACTAGTACAGGTCACTCAAGGCCTCCTCCAACCTGGCCTTGAACACCTCCAGGGAGGGAGCAGCCACAACCTCCCTGGGCAACCTGTGCCAGTGCCTCACCACCCTCACTGCAAACAACTTCCTCCTAACATCCAGTCTAAATCTCCCCTCTGCCACTTCAAACCCATTGCCCTTGTCCTGGCATTGCAAGACCTTGTCAATAGTCCCTCCCCAGCCTTCCTGTAGCCCCCTTCAGATCCTGGAAGGCTACTCTAAGGTCTCCTGGAAGCCTTCTCTTCTCCAGGCTGCAGAGCCCCAACTCTCTCAGCCTGTCCTCACAGCAGAGCTGCTGCAG